>JBCFYV010011172.1:108536329-108561329 GCA_039000515.1 Timema cristinae
CTTAAGTAAGTAAAAATAAAGCAAAATTCGTAAGAAAAAGTGTAGTTATATTAAAACTGTAATTTTTGTGTATTAGTATTAAATTGTTACTTTTTTTCTCTAAGAACTCTGGTGGGTTGCGTCCTTTTTATTTTACTTTAACAAGTTTTATCTTGGCATACATTCATAAATAAAAATGAGATTAGACTGGACTTTTAATAATCAAAAGATTTATTGTTGAGCTTTTTTGTATTTTCTTACATTTATGGGGTTTTTTCGGTTGTATTTTACGTTGTCTGGAATTATTTTTTAAATTAATTACTTACTTATTTATTTTGTTGATAATAAATAGGAAAAGTAAAAAATGTAAATGAAAATTATGTTCTATATATTAGGTTATTTTTATATACAATCAAATATTGAATCGTTATATTAATATATAAATTCTAGTGATATATATAGGTAAAAATACTCACACTTATGTAAGCTATCTCTTAAAGTTTAACTCCAAAACCAATTAAGCGTTTTATATAAAAAAAAATTACTCCCTTAAATAGAATACTTGCACGTGTCAAGATAAAGAAAAATAAAAGAAAAACATAAAGTTTAATTGAGAACATTTAATCTTTTAAAATCTTGACATTCATAAATAGATCAAATTTAATCCAATTCCCAATAATCACTTTAAAATAATTTGACATTTTTTTTTTACATTATTAGCCTAAGTAGTTAATGTTAGTGTTAAAATTCACTTATAAATGTTTAGAGAAGAAATTATTAAAACACTAATAAAGCGTTTTATAAACTTCCTTAGTAATTTAGGGCAAACAATATAAAAAATACTTTATTATAATAAATAGTAAATAAAAGTTCATCTACGATAGAATAATGCAGTTCCTCCCGTATCTTAATATCACAATACTTTCTCTAATCTTGTCTGGACATGAAATAATTTAAAAATAACTTAAAGATCAGTTTTGCCTGAGCTTAAGTATATAATTTTACAACCCAATTTAGAGAAAAATATATGAACTGCCTAAGAGTTTTGTTAGGAAAATTAATTTTAAATTAGAATATTGCGTTCGCATATCATTTTAATTGGCTTAGGTTATTTAGTTTTATTTACGTCGTGTCTGTTTTATTTAGCCTTCAGTTTCAAAGGTGTTTTTTTTTCTCTATCTAAGTGGGCGTAGTTGTAACCGTGTCATCAGATTCATTATTATTTATGAGGCCACATGGTTGTTACGTTTTAGAAAGACATCAAATAAAAATACATATTCAGCAACTCTAATTACTTTTGGTCTAGTATATTAATTGTTTTCAAATCTTGTGGTCAATTTCTGCTTACGTGAGTTTCCCAATCCAAAACAACCATAACTTAATTTATAGAAGCTCTCTTATCTTCTATAAAGTTTTTCATCTTCAACGAATTATCTCCATTTTCTTCAAACCATTTCCATTTTAAAATATCAATTTTGTTTACTCTATTTTACTATCAATCCGAGCTGTACATATTTTAACTACGTTGCAGGAGGTAAAGTTTCGGAAGAAAAGTACCCGAATTTTCGTGGTGTTAGAGTCCATTTAAGAAAAAAAATTCCACACTATACTAGGCCAATATTTGAACCCAGACCTTGCCCTCACTGGTAAAGCATGATGTTATATGAGTTTGATGTTAGGTCCACGAACCGACGCATGCTAGTAAATTTCATTAAAAAAATTATTTTCAACACAAAAGTAGTAAATCCTGCAAAATTCTTTCTTAGTCTAAAAAGTACTTCTATATCCTACAAAGTTCTTCCATAGTCTACAAAGTCCTTCTATATCTTACAAAGAATAGTGGGTTTTTATAAACTTCATAAATATTATCCAGAAGAAAGGTTGTAAGAACACCGATAGTGGAAAAACTCACAAATGGTGCACCAAATCGGATTATTGATATGTCAGATCCAAGTATACAAAACAACGACACCAATATTATGTGTGAACAAACTATTCCTTATCTGACAATTTATTCTTCGCGGTTTTAATACAAAACAATTTTCTAAATATATATATTTGCATATTATAACCTATATAAATTTGTTGACGTTGTTTTGAATGAAACAACCTAGTTTTGGAAAATGTCTGAAAACTATTAATTTCCGTTGATTATTAGAAACGACTTAGAACTTTTGGTTATGAACAAATCTTTTTATAATTATTATCCACGACAGAGGTTTTGAATTGTCTTCTTTCTAAACAGAGTACTTGGGTAGTTATTGCTCACGAAGCTAGTTGCATAGCTTTTTGTCTACGAAATTACTTGAAACTTTCTTGCCCAGAAGGGTTATTTAATCGTTCTTACTCACGAAAGTACTTGAATCGTTCTTACCCAGAGAGTTCTTGAATCGCTATTACACATGAGAGTACTTGAATCGTTTCTTCTCTCAAAGGTTATTTAATCGTTCTTACTCATGAGGGCGCCTTAATTGTTTTCTACTCACGATAGTACTGGAATGTTCCTACCCACTAGAGTACTTCAATCGTTCCTTCCCACAAGGGTTATTGAATCGTTCTTACTCACGATAATACTTGAATCGTTCCTTCCCACAAGTGTTAGTGAATCGTTCTTACCTACGAGAGTACTTGAAATATTCCTATCCACCAAAGTACTTGAATCGTTCCTACCCATGAAAGTACTTGAATAGTTCCTTCCCATGAGAGTTAGCGAATTGTTCTTACTCACGAGAGTACTTAAATCGTTCTTACCCACGAGGGTACTTGAATCGTTCCTACCCTCGAGAGTGCTTGAATCGTTCTTACCCACGAGAGTACTTGTATAGTTCTTACCCACGAGAGTACTTGAATCATTCCTACCCACGATAGTACTTGAATCGTTCTTATACGCGAGATTACTTATTTAGTACGACGTCTTATTACTGTTAAGGTTATATGCATCTGTACTAACTGAGTTACTGAGCTAGAGATGGAGATGGTTGAATTAAGAAGAAATGCACCAATATTTGCGTGGATGGAGAGTGTAAAACCACTTTGGATAAAAACTACCCTCAGTACACACGACAAGATTTGAGCCACGAGCTCCCTGTCATCGACAGTCTAGTCTAACACGATAGTGACGCCCAATGTGGCCACCGAAGCAGATACAGATTACTTGAATGTTTTTCCCGTGAGGGTACTTGAATCATTCTTATCCACGAGAGTACTTGAATTGTTCTTGTACCATAAGAGTACTTATTATATAGTTCTTGCCCACGATGGTAATTGGGTTGTTTTTACCCCCATGCACGATAAGTCTCTCCTTATAAGCTAACAATAAAGACAGAAGCAGTGAGAAAAAACATGGCTGCTACATGAAGTAATTAAAAAGTGGCAGTTGTGTTCAGTAACACTCAATAGCACTTTGCGTATGCATGAGCTACATGCTTGCCCTGCGTTATTTTACTGAGAACCGGTTCACAGTTCTTGCTCACTTACTATCAAATGAAAAATAAAACCTCGTTGTTTATGTGAACAATGTTTCTATTTGGATGTATCACGCAATAAAGGCGAGGAAGACTTTTTTAAAGCACTTGAGAGCTTTAAAACACTATATCAGGTATAGTTGTTACCTTTAAAATTATGAGACAAATTCGTGTTTTTTGTTTGATTTTTATAGTATAGTTATTTATTAAAGGGGCTGCTACCGGAACTCTCACACTTGTTGCAGACGTCCAGAAATCCAGCCTTATTTAAGAAGTGGTTTGTTATTTTAAAATATGGTTCATGGCAAAATTGATGTAAAATGTTTCGACATTTTACTTTGCTATTAAAGTATTATTATTATTACTATTGAAGTTTGTAGGCCCGTTAGAACAGTGAGGTCACAAGGGCCTCTGTGCTATTAAAAACTTAACATTTGAAGATTTATATTTAAAAATATAAGTCATTAAATCGTGACATTTTCTCATTTTCAATGACATTTAACCTGAAATGTCACTGTTTTAAGATCAAAGTATAATGGTTAGAAACATAAGAGTTGAGCCCCTTCTACAAATTCTATTAAAATAAACATCCCTTTCTTAACACCTTAGTGCTCAAATTTGCAAAACCCCGTCTTATCTTTTGCCTAGCGCCCAAGAGGATGCTGAACACCAAATTTTTAATTTCTAGACACAGGGGAAATACGGTGATGAGTGAGTGAGTGGGTTTTGCCATTTATAATACAATATAGATTTACCAAGTACGAGATTATTCATGTAGTGTGTATTTTTATATTTCTTTTAAACTGCACTATTGAATTATTTGTAAAGGCCGTGCTCAGTGGTATGCAGATAACTGTACCAGTGATAGCTACGAATGAGTAGAACTATTTAAAACTTTTTTTTTTTAATTGTTTGTCTCTTGATTTTCCCTGTCCTGTTAATTATTTTAATATTCTCTACATCCATAGAATAGAAGATGGAGTCTATTTTTAGCTATTATATATCAGCTGATTGTTTTAATTGTTTTCAAGCTTTAGAACTGCGACAACTATAATAAATACAACAGTTTGAAGATGTGATGATACCTTTAAGTAGGCGAGGCCCTAAAAGAAGTCGATAACTTAACGCTGAAGACAAAAAAGCCATGAAATCATTTATATGTATGAGTATTAGAATTTAGAGTATAGGTATTTTTGGTCAATATCAAAGCCAATTTTTCAATTGACATAATTAACCGGTAATTTTGTTTTTATAAAGCTTTGTATAGATTTATCAAATGTTATAATTGATTGAACATATAATTTTTTTAAATAATGTAAAATGTATATTAACAATACTTAAGTCAGTGAATATATGATTCTTGAAACAAATAATGTGAAAGAAATTAAAATTACATACTTAAATTACTTTCTGTTCCTCTCAGCACATATCACACTACCCTCTTGGGCTATACGCTTACTTTCTTTTAGTACCGCGTCTTATAACCGTTTTGGTTAAACGCTTATGTACTAATTACGCTAATGGTTTTAGGGATTAAGAAGGCAATATTTATATGAAATGTACCCAAATTTGCGTGGAGGAAAAGTGGAAAACCATTTTGGCAAAACCCTCCTTAGTACACCTTACCGAGGCTCGAACCTCGATCTCCCCGTCGTCGGCAGTCTAGCCTACTCCAATAGTAGTGCGTTAGACTACGTGGCCACCGAAGCGGGTCGTTTACATATTAAATACGGTAAATTGGTAGGAATGAGGAAGGTATAATTTAGAAGAAACGTACCCGCATGTGTGTAAAGAATATTGGGAAACTTTTTAGTAAAAAGAACACCCTAAAAACACCAGCTCTCCACCGTGATTCAAATTCCAATCGCCCTCATAATAGCAGCCCAGTATTCTGCGTGAGAAAACGTCTTAAATCATTCCAACAACGAAGTGCGTACGTAAATCTATATAATTAATTTTATCTATTGCTTAAAATTGATATATCAACTCAATGTCTTCATACTTATTGTATTTTAATAGTTTTTTTTTAGATTTTTACGAATCTCTAATCTCTAGATTACCATGGTTTTCGAGCGTTCCATTTCTGGTTTAAATATATCCAAATCAAATAAACTCAAACTTTTCCGGCAATCTCGTGATATTTAAGATAGATTCTATTAATGTGGAGAAAGCTAATTAATTTGTCTTTGTTTTGATTTTAGAAAGCGTCAAAAGGTTGTTTCTTTCGTCGCTTGGTAAGTTTGACGTGTCATTTCTGTTCGTATCAGCCTTGTTGGGCTAAAGCTACAATGTACACACGCTTCAATAGTATCTGTGTGTGGATAAGTAATTTAGTCGGAACCCTCTAAAACATTGACGTGTGAAAAAGTCTTCATTACATTTTATCTAAATAATAAAGTAAAGTAAAGATTATAGAATTAAACTATAACCCAGCTTTAAAAACTATATAGAATACAAAATACCAATCTTGTTTTGTGAATGACACAGAAAATTATTTAGGTAGGTTTTTTGTTTTGTTTTTAGCGTATGCCACCAGGGGTTGTCTTCTACTAGCAATGGTGAATATGTAACAGTCTTCTGAGTGAGGTTGGGAAACCATGTACTCTTATGTGTGGTTGGAGCACCATGTAGTAGACTGGGGAACCATGTACTCTTATGTGTGGTTGGGGCACCATGTAGTGATGACTGGGGAACCATGTACTCTTATGTGTGGTTGGAGGCACCATTAGTGAGGTTGGGGAACCATTACTCTTATTGTGGTTGGAGCACCATGGAGTGAGACTGGGGAACCATGTACTCTTATGTGTGGTTGGAGCACATGTAGTGAAATGGGAACCAATGACTCTTATGTGTGGTTGGAGCACCATGTAGTGAGACTGGGGAACCATGTACTCTTATGTGTGGTTGGGCACCATGTAGTGAGACTGGGAACCATATACTCTTATGTGTGGTTGGAGCACCATGTAGTGAGACTGGGGAACCATGTACTCTTATGTGTGGTTGGAGCACCATGTAGTGAGACTGGGGAACCATGTACTCTTATGTGTGGTTGGAGCACCATGTAGTGAGACTGGGGAACCATGTACTCTTATGTGTGGTTGGAGCACCATGTAGTGAGACTGGGGAACCATGTACTCTTATGTGTGGTTGAAGCACCATGTAGTGAGACTGGGGAACCATGTACTCTTATGTGTGGTTGGAGCACCATGTAGTGAGACTGGGGAACCATGTACTCTTATGTGTGGTTGAGCACCATGTAGTGAGACTGGGGAACCATATACTCTTATGTGTGGTTGGAGCACCATGTAGTGAGACTGGGGAACCATGTACTCTTATGTGTGTTGGAGCATCATGTAGTGAGACTGGGGAACCATAATAACTCTTATGTGTGGTTGGAGCACCATGTAGTGAGACTGGGAACCATGTACTCTTATGTGTGGTTGAGCACCATGTTAGTAAGTGGTTGAGCACCATGTAGTGAGTGGGGAACCATGTACTCTTATGTGTGGTTGGGCACATGTAGTGAGACTGGGGAACCATATACTCTTATGTGTGGTTGGGCACCATAGGAGATGATGACTTGGGGGAACCATGTACTCTTATGTGTGGTTGAGCATCATGTAGTGAGTGGGAACCATGTACTCTATGGTGGTTGGAGCACCATGTAGTGATGGGGAACCATATACTTTATGTGTGGTTGGAAGCACCATGTAGTGATGACTGGGAACCAATGACTTTATGTGTGGTCGGGGCATCATGTAGTGAGACTGGGGAACCATATACTCTTATGTGTGGTCGGGCACCATGTAGTGAGACTGGGGAACCATGTACTCTTATGTGTGGTTGGAGCATCATGTAGTGAGACTGGGGAACCATGTACTTTATGTGTGGTTGGGCACCATGTAGTGAGACTGGGAACCATTAACTCGTATGTGTGGTTGGCACCATGTAGTGAGACTGGGGAACCATATACTCTTATGTGTGGTGGGCATCATGTAGTGAGACTGGGGAACCATATACTCTTATGTGTGGTGGGGCATCATGTAGTGAGACTGGGGAACCATGTACTCTATGTGTGGTTGGAGCACCATGTAGTGAGACTGGGGAACCATATACTCTTATGTGTGGTTGGGCACCATAGTGAGACTGGGGAACCATATACTCTTATGTGTGGTTGGGGCATCATGTAGTGAGACTGGGAACCATATACTCTTATGTGTGGTCGGGGCATCAATCTTAGTTGAGACTTGTGGGGAACCATGTACTCTTATGTGTGGTTGGGGCATCATGTAGTGAGTGGGGAACCATGTACTCTTATGTGTGGTTGGAGCACATGTAGTGAGAGCTGGGGAACCATATACTCTTATTGTGGTTGGGCACCATGTATGAGACTGGGGAACCATATACTCTTATGTGTGGTCGGGGCATCATGTAGTGAGACTGGGGAACCATATACTCTTATGTGTGGTCGGGGCATCATGTAGTGAGACTGGGGAACCATATACTCTTATGTGTGGTTGGGCACCATGTAGTGAGCTGGGGAACCATTACTCTTATGTGTGGTTGGGGCATCATGTAGTGAGGCTGGGGAACCATTACTCTTTGTGTGTGGTTGGGCACCATGTAGTGAGACTGGGGAACCATATACTCTTATGTGTGGTCGGGGCATCATGTAGTGAGACTGGGGAACCATATACTGCTTTTATGTGTGGTTGGAGCACCATGTAGTGAGACTGGGGAACCATATACTCTTATGTGTGGTTGGGGCATCATGTAGTGAGACTGGGAACCATATACTCTTATGTGTGGTCGGGCATCATGTAGTGATACTGGGGAACCATGTACACTATTATGTGTGGTGGGCACATGTGGCACATGTATGAGACTGGGGAACCATTACTCTTATGTGTGGTTGGGAGCACCATGTAGTGAGACTGGGGAACCATATACTCTTATGTGTGGTGGGGCATCATGTAGTGAGACTGGGCAACCATGTAGTGAGACTGGGGAACCATGTACTCTATGTGTGGTTGGAGCACCATGTAGTGAGACTGGGGAACCATATACTCTTATGTGTGGTTGGGCATCATGTAGTGAGACTGGGAACCATATACTCTTATGTGTGGTCGGGGCATCATGTAGTGAGACTGGGGAACCATATACTCTTATGTGTGGTCGGGGCATCATGTAGTGAGACTGGGGAACCATATACTCTTATGTGTGGTCGGGGCATCATGTAGTGAGACTGGGGAGCCATATACTCTTATGTGTGGTCGGGGCATCATGTAGTGAGACTGGGGAACCATATACTCTTATGTGTGGTCTGGGCATCATGTAGTGAGACTGGGGAACCATGTACTCTTATGTGTGGTCGGGGCATCATGTAGTGAGACTGGGGAACCATGTACTCTTATGTGTGGTTGGAGCACCATGTAGTGAGACTGGGGAACCATATACTCTTATGTGTGGTCGGGGCATCATGTAGTGAGACTGGGGAACCATGTATGGGTGGTTACTTAACCCCGATGAGATAATGTAATGATAATGATGACTTAGACGTCAGTATAAGTATTAAACCTAAGCCTAACAAACCGAACTATTACAACCATGGGACCAATTCCCCTCAGGGGAAAAAATACCTATGATACCTCTGGGAATCGAAACTGGGAGTTCTAGAATAGTAGCAAGAAATTCTGACCTCTAGACCAAGACGGCCAGACAAGGAAGTGTAGGTGAACATGAATGGAAACGCTAAATATTATCCATTTATCCGAATAGTGACACGGGGAGATCCCTGAAATAGCATGTTCATACATAAACAAACTATCATTTAAAAATTTTCGTTAGAATAGTTTAATTAATTTCTTAAACTAAATAAAATAACTTTGTGTCGTTTTATTTTAAACATACTTTATGCCTTATATAAATTAGTAGAATATATACTTCTTAGATAGGGGTCCCGAATTCGATTCATGACACGCTAGAATTAAATTTCACTTGTGAAAATGAGGTTTTCCCTTTAACAATAATAAACTATCAACCAAAAACAGAGTTTTGTAACTGTTTTAGAGTAAAGTTATTTGTATGATAATATAATCGTTTGGCTTAGAAAGTGTACGTTAAGTCACCAAAATAATAAAACATTAGATTTAAACCGTGTATTTACCAAGTCTAGGAGGCGTAGAAATAACATCCTTAAGGTAGACTACCCATACTACATGGAAGCCGACAGTATGGTCTATGCAGTGCCCGATCAAATATTTCACTAGGTCCACTATCACCAAAACATAGGAACATTACATTGTTAGTAGTTATGTAATAATAATTATTTTATTTATTACAATAAGATGATCTACTCGTATTACATACATACTTATTACTTTAACAGTTCACTAAAGTTAGTTTGTTTGCACATAAATTAAGTTGTTCTATTTGCGGATGTTGACATTGGCAAAGAAAATCATGTATGTTGTTCTAATCGGAGTAATCACTAATCGCTATAATAATGAGCTTTAATTTTTATTTGAGAGTTAGTAAGAGTAAAATAACGGTTACTCTTGATTTTTTTAAATCGCCGTGTCTTACTACCTTTTCAGATTATACGCGTATAGGCCTATGATAGTTACTCTAATAAAATAGGGATGAGGAAGAAAACATTTTAGAGATAATATACCTGTATTTGCGTCGAAAGAGGGTGGGAAACCATTTAGATAAAAAAAAACTGATATTTCTGTCATTAGCAGGTCAGTCCAGCACGAGCGTGACGCCTTAGACAATTCGGCCATTGAATCAGGATATTCTTGGTATTAATACCGCCAATAGTAATTGTATCTGATCCTTTTGACCCTATTTCTTACATCTTAAAAACAGCTTAATTTAATGATATGCAATAGGTTATATTTACTCATTAATAGGCTCATACATTAAACTTGCAATCAAAACAATAAATAAAAGTATATATGCTATGAATCAACGTTTCCTTTGATATCCAAAATATGTAAAAATAGTCTAATGATTGTACAAGTCATATAAATAAAATATTTAGGTATTGTTTTAAAACGCACCAAGCATTCGAGGGTAGATGGTATAAATGCGTGAAACTTACACTGCACTTGGTCACAAATGGCTGGGAAATCGAGGTTTGAATCCTTGTATGGTGTCTTGGAGTTAGTTTTGTAATCATTTGTTAATTTACTCTCTTTCTCTGCTATTTAAGTCCCTCCTTTCTGAAAACTTCAAGTACCCAGTGACGTTTCGTGACCCCCTTTCTGAGAACCCAACGACAAGGTTTGTTGACCCATAGCCATGACGAGTGAGAAGACACACTCGATATCGACACTAGGTTGTTTTTTTCCCCTCTATCTCTTTTTCTCAATCACACAGGCATCCGGTAGAAGTGTCATCAATCGCGACAGTCTTTTATTTTTATCCTCTACTTTAATCTCGTCCCCAATCACACACCATAAAGCTTCTGTACATCTTGGGAGCGGGTTTTGTTTGGTACGTGAGCATATGTGAACCTCTTATAAAATGCACCAATGTTGAGGAGTGGTTTTGGTACTTTAGCATTTGTGAACCTCCTTATAAAATGCACCAATGTTGAGGAGTGGGTTTTGGTATGTTAGCATGTGTGAACTTCCTTATAAAATACACCAATGTTGAGGAGTGGGTTTTGGTATGTTAGCATGTGTGAACCTCCTTATAAAATGCACCAATGTTGAGGAGTGGGTTTTGGTATGTTAGCATGTGTGAACTTCCTTATAAAATACACCAATGTTGAGGAGTGGGTTTTGGTATGTTAGCATGTGTGAACCTCCTTATAAAATGCACCAATGTTGAGGAGTGGGTTTTGGTATGTTAGCATGTGTGAACTTCCTTATAAAATACACCAATGTTGAGGAGTGGGTTTTGGTATGTTAGCATGTGTGAACCTCCTTATAAAATACACCAATGTTGAGGAGTGGGTTTTGGTATGTTAGCATTGTGAACCTCCTTATAAAATACACCAATGTTGAGGAGTGGGTTTTGGTATGTTAGCATGTGTGAACCTCCTTATAAAATGCACCAATGTTGAGGAGTGGGTTTTGGTACTTTAACATGTGTGAACCTCCGTATAAAATGCACCAATGTTGAGGAGTGGGTTTTGGTATGTTAGCATTGTGAACCTCCTTATAAAATACACCAATGTTGAGGAGTGGGTTTTGGTATGTTAGCATGTGTGAACCTCCTTATAAAATGCACCAATGTTGAGGAGTGGGTTTTGGTACTTTAGCATTTCTGAACCTCCTTATAAAATGCACCAATGTTGAGGAGTGGGTTTTGGTATTTAGCATGTGTGAACCTCCTTATAAAATACACCAATGTTGAGGAGTGGGTTTTGGTATGTTAGCATGTGTGAACCTCCTTATAAAATGCACCAATGTTGAGGAGTGGGTTTTGTTACTTTAGCATGTGTGAACCTCCTTTTAAAATGCACCAATGTTGAGGAGTGGGTTTTGGTACATTAGCATTTGTGAGCCTCCTTATAAAATGCACCAATGCTGAGGAGTGGGTTTTGGTATGTTAGCATGTGTGAACCTCCTTATAAAATACACCAATGTTGAGGAGTGGGTTTTGGTATGTTAGCATTTGTGAACCTCCTTATTAAAATGCACCAATGTTGAGGAGTGGGTTTTGGTATGTTAGCATGTGTGAACCTCCTTATAAAATGCACCAATGTTGAGGAATGGGTTTAGGTACTTTAGCATGTGTGAACCTCCTT
This sequence comes from Timema cristinae, assembly GCA_039000515.1. Lineage (NCBI taxonomy): Eukaryota > Metazoa > Arthropoda > Insecta > Phasmatodea > Timematidae > Timema > Timema cristinae. The sequence goes on from JBCFYV010011172.1 coordinate 108,548,534, forward strand.
ATAAAATGCACCAATGTTGAGGAGTGGGTTTTGGTATGTTAGCATGTGTGAACCTCCTTATAAAATGCAACAATGTTGAGATGTGGGTTTTGGTACATTAGCATGTGTGAACCTCTTTATAAAATGCACCTATGTTGAGGAGTGGGTTTTGGTACTTTAGCATATGTGAACCTCCTTATAAAATACACCAATATTGAGGAGTGGGTTTTGGTACTTTAGCATGTGTGAACCTCCTTATAAAATACACCAATGTTGAGGAGTGGCTTTTGGTACGTTAGCATGTGTGAACCTCCTTATAAAATGCACCAATGTTGAGGAGTGGGTTTTGGTACTTTAGCATGTGTGAACCTCCTTATAAAATGCACCAATGTTTAGGAGTGGCTTTTGGTACGTTAGCATGTGTGAACCTCCTTATAAAATGCACCTATGTTGAGGAGTAGGTTTTGGTACTTTAGCATGTGTGAACCTCCTTATAAAATGACCAATGTTGAGGAGTGGCTTTTGGTACGTTAGCATGTGTGAACCTCCTTATAAATACACCAATGTTGAGGAGTGGGTTTTGGTACGTTAGCATGTGTGAACCTCCTTTTAAAATGCACCAATGTTGAGGAGTGGGTATTGGTACGTTAGCATGTGTGAATCTTCTTTTAAAAGGCACCAATGTTGAGGAGTGGGTTTTGGTATGTGAGCATGTGTGAACCTCCTTTTAAAATGCACCAATGTTGAGGAGTCGGTTTTGTACGTGAGCATGTGTGAACCTCCTTTTAAAATGCACCAATGTTGAGGAGTCGGTTTTGGTACGTTAGCATGTGTTAAACTTCTATTAAAAGCTCGTATATTAAAAAAAAAATGACACATGGACATGGAAATTGAATCTGTGACACTTGGCTTACTGGGCCAATGCTACGCCATTGATCGATCCAGGATTCGTCTCGTGCTCTGCTCGACTGAGTGAACGTGCTAACGAGACAATCGGAATCAAACCTAGGATACAATATCAGACTCATTGATCATAAGATCAATTCTTTAAATTAATTTACTTTTATTTTGGATATTTAACATGACATTTCTGGAACCACTGATGATATTAGATAGACTTAGAAACAATCTTAACGCTAGGACAAAAACATCACTATACCACTGGTGTATTAGTCCATCAGTATGATAAACAAATGCTTCGACCTCACTTTTTTCTTTGGTCACACCAGGATTTGAACTCTGGTCCTTATGGATTAGTATGCAAATGTACTGACCTATCTAAGTAGTCGGAATCGGGGACAAAGAGCTGTCCATCAGAGTGCTAAGACGTCCAGAAATCCCGCGTTATATAGAAGTGTTTTGTTGTTTCAAATCATGGGTCGTGCCAAAATGGATGTCGTTGGTATTAATCAACATGCCCCTGTAAGATTAAAAACCCAGAGCTGCCACCCAAATGGAAAACCGGAAAAATAGAGGAAGTTTTTTGTGTCTGGAAAAAAACTGGAAATTTTGGAAAATCTATTAAAAATACTGGAAGATTTAATAATTTAGGACATTTAAATGAAATCTTACAATAGTAGGCCTTTGGATGGATTAAAAAGTCAACTAAAGAATTAGCAAGCTGGTGCAGACATGTATTTTTAACCCAATAAACAAGGGTTGTGGAGCGACAGAAGATGTTTTCCCCCACCACTCTTTAAATAATGTTCTTTTAAACATAAGTTATATGACTTTACTCTAGTTGGTTTGATGAAAAATTAAATTGTATTACTCTTTTCTTGTATTACTCTTTTCTTCAGTCTAGGCTGAATGGAAAAATATTAACGATTATTTCTGTAAAACCTGTAGAACACAGGAATTTTGGTGGTTAGAAAATAGTCGCAACCTTAAACACCTCACATATTAAGGTTTATATTTTATTAAATATCTAATTGTGAAATTAGCTCATTTTCAAAGATGTTTCATGTGAAATTCCGCAGTTCTGAGATCAAAGTAAATAATGAGAAACTTAGAACTAGCCTTCCTTAAACAAGTCAAGTCAATTTTTAATGGGATCAAAACAGAAAATTTAAGATAATTGAGGATTATTTAGTGGTTCTGATCTTAAGGAGAAATTAAAGTTGATGCGAGTTTAAGCCAGTGTTTTTACAGTTTTTTTTAATAGAAAAAATATGTTTTAAAAGAGTAAATAAATAAAATATTAGATTACTAGATACATTTAGCTGTATTTGCTGCACACAGTAATCTCAACAATGTCCTAGGCCAGTGGTTTTCAAAAGGTGATCAGCGAATTTCCGGGGGCCCGTGAGCTGTGACTAGGGGTCCGCGACAACCCCCAAAATTTTATAAAATAAAGAGTTAAAATAATATTTAATCAACACAGTGCTACATGAAAAACAGTATAGAAATAAACTTGACATGCATTCGGATTTTCTAGTCAAAGTGTCCAGCCTGCAACCTAATCTTCAAGAAGTGATAGGAATAAAGAAGAGATTCCACTTATCTCACTAACACTAGGCCCAAATAAATAAATTTGAACTTTTTCATAATTAATAAATCTTAATGTAAGCCTAACTAACATTTTTTGTGTTAACTATTACTATTATATTCACTATTATTATAACTAGAGTTAGTTTAACAAATGAAAATATTTAAAAACACATTTTACTTGGATTTACTGTACCAGTTTCCCAGTTTTGTAGTTTTTATAACATGAATTATTAATATGGTGCTATTTTCTATACATAGAATATATTACATTCCAATGATTAGAAGAAACAGGGAGTCCGACGATCTTAAAGAGCCTCTTGTGGGGTCCTTGACTGTAGATAATTGGGAACCACTGCTCTAGGCAAATTCCTTGACAGAAGATAATAAACAATGGTTGAGATTACTGTGTGTATCAAACAAAACTAAATGTATCTAGCTACCTGAGCAATATTTGATTTATTTTGGCCAAAAAAGGATTATTGTTTCCCATATAAATTTTAAAAATTATGACCTTAACTCGCGATTATTTCACCCCACCTTAATAACTACCACTATCATAAGAACTAGAGCAATTTTAGTAAATAACTTTCAAGTGTACGGCACCCTTAAAGCTCTCTACCAAGACCAAACCGCTGAGCTTGTGTACTAAGAACGTAACGGATCATTGATCTACGACCCCACGAGTCTTTCCCTGGGTATTGTGTCAACCAATAGGAGATCAGCCAAAAAAGAATAAACGTAATAGCAAGTGATTGTGCAATGGCGCGTCATCTCATAAATCTTCCCTAACTCGCCGCCTCATTTCATTGCTGGGTTCGCTTGTCACTACTAATCCTCACATAATTCAATTACTTCAACCACACATGACTTATATAAACTCTGTCCTTATCTCTTTTCGGATACTCCCTTGTTTTTCACAAGACCTTTTGGTTAGATGCGTGATAGGGAACGTGGAAATAAATCAAATACCTGCAATAAATCTTAAAGTTAGAGGTAATACTGTAGCAGGTCTAATTGAGAATATTTTTGGTGTCCACTGCGTATTAATAACCAGTTTGGGATATCCGCATACTTACACTTATGGACGAGTATGAGGAAGGTAGAATTTAAGTAAATGTACCAGCATATGCGGTGATTGCGAGTGGGGTAATTATTTTTAAGAAAAATCATCTCTTATGGTGGAATGGAAGAGGATGCGAGAAAAAGGCATCGTTTTTGCAATTTTATGGCAACACTTTTTTTTTGACCAAAATAAATCAAATATTTCTCCATTAGAAGAAACATATAATTTAATTTTCTTCATATGATGACTTCAAAATTTCTTGAATATCTGTCAAGGGTGTCCTGGAATTTAATGACAACTTTTTCTCTTCATTTAAAAAGTTTCTCAATTAATGCTGTTATGTTCATGATGAATATTCGAGAAATGTTGATATAATATTTGAAGAAAATTAATCTCTATGTTTGTACTGGGGCAATATCTTATTTATTTTGGCCGAAAAAGTTTTGCCACTGAAACTGCAAAAAACACTTACCTTTTCTCGCGTCCCCTTCAATTCCACCTTATACCCTCGTAAAAAGCTTTTTCGCCTCTTAGGGTTTTACACATACATTGATTACGATAGTAGTATAGAGATGAGGAAGGTAGAATTGAGAGAGAATGTACTCGTTTTTGCATTGATACAGGGTGAGAAACCATTCAAGGAAAATCACTCTTTGTACACCTAATAAGGTTTTGAACCCTGATCTCCCCATCGCTGGCAATTAAGTATATTTTAAAAGTAACCAACTCGGTGGTGTAATTAGCTAACACACTAGTTTCATGTTGAGCTAGACTGCCGAGGACGGTGAGATCGAGGTTCGAATCTCACTTGGATGAACTAAGGGTGGTTTTCATTTGGTTGAATTGAGCAACGTTTCCCGGGAGGAATGTTTTTAATTTGATAATTGTACGTGGAAGGTAGCTTTAAATTTAAAATTCCGGCTTCATACGTACGTGATACACATTTCTACAATCTCAGACCTCTCCGTACAGTAAGTAGCGTTCAATGCTCATGACAGACAAATTCTTCATTTTATGAATATAGAAAATAATAGATAGCAGTAATTACCAATCTTTCACCTCCCTTCCAATTACCCCCAGGACATGGACGCATAGCCGCGCTTACGAGGAGCCCCAAACAGGTATAGTAAGATTCTGCTTGTAAGAACAGTAAATGACAGTCACAAACGATTGTAAAACTACTTTCTTATATTTAAACCTCAAATAATGAGATTTAAGGCTTAAACTTTGGATAGATATTATCAATACTTATAAGATAAAATTAATAGTTTTATTAAACTGCTATCAATGTTGACCCCAAAAGAGTACGTTCGTATTTTCTAAAACTGTTCTTCGTACCAGAATCAAGGTATAGGTAAACACGAATGTGTACCTCCTGACCTCGTAGTAAGACACGGTACGAAAAAAAGAAGGAACAAATCAATAAAAATAAAATAATTTAAACAGTGTTTTAGTGCTACCATTTTTATCTTTAGTTTTCAGGTAAATTTAAATAAGAATATAACTTAACCAATACCCCAGTCATGATGCTAAAATTAAATTTTAAATCTTTGTATAACACGAGAAAACTTTTAGCAAAATGTATCAGCTAAAATAAACATTTTACTTTTATTTTTGTGGTTTTAATGGCGTTTATTTGTAATTTATGGTTGTATTCTCACGTAATAAATAATTTAACTTAACCTAACACTAAACACTCAAACTTAATGTCATAAATATTGTGATGTATTGGTAATTTAACTAAAGTCATATAACATGACTTACTGAACTCACTGAAAACTAGCTCAAGTTTAACAAAATATCAAAAAAATAAACATTTCACCAAGTACTCATGGCAATAATATTATTCATCTCTTCAAAATATGAAGCCCCAAACTCACCATCTATAAATATATTGGCCTTGCCGGGAATTGAATCAGAAACCTTTAATACTCAGGTATGCTACCAAATGAAACTAAAGGGTCGGATTAGTGTTTTGCTTATAATAATATGAACCATCTGTCATATCTAAAATACTAACAATTTTCCAGCTCAAACTTCATACCCTCTGACACAGATATGGAGGAAGCTTATTTCGCTTTATTCACAGACCATACCAGTGCTGCTCTCTGAACATAAGGACGTGGACCAAAGGCAGCTGAACGCTACTTACTACCTTAATTTTAAAATATATACTTTATCCTATAAAGATTTATCGTGTAATAAAAATAGTGATAATAATTTAGTCTTTACTCTGTGATAATTTATGATCATTAACTTTAAAATTCATTTTATTATAAATTCAATGAACGATGTGAAGGGGAATAAAACATCACTAAATACTTGAAGGTAGTGTTTACTGATCATGTTTTTTATTCATTTTATACACCCACCTTTCTAGAAAATGTGTAAAAGTTCTCATGTGGCCTGAAAAATTCAAGGATTTTGACCTTCCCCCCTGACCTTACCAATTGCGTTAAACCTCCTAAAATTCTAGCGTAAACAATGTCCGAAGTCGGTTGTAAGAAGTGAGTGGTGACAGGCCTACCTCTAATAGACACTTTGACCCTGTTGGCCTCCAAGGTGACCTATCAATACGCAGGTCACGTACACCTAAATGTGTGTGTGAGAGAGAGAGAGAGTGGGGTCACCACTTTGATCTGCGGTGACTGCGCAGGCGCGGAGAAAGCGTTGCGGCGAGTACACTCAGTTTCATCTTTACGACACTTTACGTGAGAATAAATTTTAATTTAAGATCTGACAAGCGGTCTTTTTTTTGTTTTTATTTTTATTTTGGAGAATTGATTCAAATAGACTTCGTGACATATCTTAAGGAGCTTACTTGCCTCATAAAAGAAAAGAGAGGAAGAGAAACGCCTAAACATTTCTCGGCTATTTTAATCGCTACCGAGGAAAAATCAGTTGATTTTACAAATGCTAGTAATTTTATTCGGTATGAATACAGCCATAGACAGGGATTCAAATTTAATTAAATTCAATTAAATTAGGTTTTAAAAAAATGGCATCAACTCCTGTACCCTGGTGTAGTTTTTCAAATAAATCTGATTCTATTTGTTTTAACTGCTTAATGTCGGGGAGTTATGAGATTTTCTTTATGTCACAACCTCGCTTCATACTAATGAAAGTGTATTTTCCCCTTAGCTAGACTTCTCCAGGGGTGGCCAGAGGTAAATTTTGCGACCAGGCTAGATTTATTTTTGGCACCCCACCCCCGCCAATACAGGGTGTAAATTAATTGGTGTCAAATTTCTTGGGGCGAATTTCCATCGATCAAACATTATGAAAAGTTCGTATAAACATGAGTCTAGAAGCGGTTAGTTTATGAGATAGGAGGAATTTTGCCGTTCGATTTTTAATAAGTAATCCAACAGAAGAAGCCATTCATTTAAATAAAATAAAGTTGAACAAAAAAAACCCACAAAGACAGTAGAATTATAAAAATTGTTCAAAACAGTGCCCTGCTTCGATATACCATTCGAGCCTGCGTTCCATACTCGGTCGTAGTCTGGGGATTTACGTATTTGTTTACATACATTTACGATACACTCTCTTAAAACCTCAACATCAGATAAAATAGTTAAGTAAACAATGGACTTTAAATGTTGACAGAAATACAAATCCATCTGCTTCAAATCTGGTGTTGAAGTAGGCCATTCAACATATCCCACCCTACCAATATATCTTTGAGGAAAACCTTTAATAACTAAAGCTTAGCGTTTATAGAATCTAGACACATGTTTATATAGGTTGCTGCAGAAAGTGTTGATTCATTTAATAACACTATATATTTACTATTTTAAATACCAAATGCTTCAAATTAAACTTAAATTAACAAAAAAAGATTGTCAATTTTTGCACATAACGTTAATTATTCATTGTTTAAAAACAATGTCATTAAGATGGCAACCATTATATGCCATACACTGTTATATGCGCATCTCGAATCTTGACATGACTTTTCGCAATGTCTCTTGTTGAATTGATTCGGCTACCACTACATTTCTTTAAGGTCCTTATTTGTTCATGAGGGAGTCGCGTGAACATGACTCTTCAACGTGCCCCACAAGAAGGAGTCCGGAGTTTTTAAGTCTGGTGAACATGGTGGCCAGACAATGTCCCCATATCTTGAAACAAGGTGCCCAGGAAACATTTTGCAAAGCATCTCCATTGATGTTCGACCTTTCTGACACTTGAACCGCAACGCCAGAGAATGGATACCAACAATACTTGGTTACAGCAAGATTGGTTAACGGCCCAAGGCACATACTTTTTCTTGTAGGGCATGTTGAAGAGTGGAGTTCATGCGACTCGTCTAAGAACAATTCAAGAACTTGAATAAAGAATTGTGGCGGAAGTTGAAGCAATTCAAGCAGATACATTGCTCAAAATGTTATGTCAAGTTTCAAGGAGTGCATACAACAATGAATTGATTATAATGGTGGCAATATTAAGAATATTGTTTTTTTAATGAGTAATTCAAAATAAGGCAAGAAATTGTCAATCTTTTATTTTTATTTTAAGTTTAATTTTAAGTATTTATTAATTAAAATAGCAAATATATAGTGTTATTAAATGTGTCAACACTTTCTGCCCCACTCTGCATAATCATTTCTTAATGTTTGATGGATGGGAGTACGCCCTTAAAATATTTTATGCCAATTAATATGCACTCCCTGTATAGTTGGGTGATATTAGGGAAATATGAAAATAATTCTCAAACCTAGTAACAAACCTAACGTAACCTGGGCGTAATAGGAAAATAATCAGATGGGATATTCCAGAAACTTTTTTTTAGATTAGTAATCATACTCCAAACATTTCATTACGAGAATGTACACAAATAGTTGGATCTATAAAGAACACTATAAGAACACATTTTGGTCTTTATTTTTTACCAGGGCTATAATAAACTTTGATTTAAGGAACGGCTTAAGAGATAATTGTAAAATACGATTTTCGAGCGCCATTTTTTCAAAGATGGCGGATGTGAAATAACTTTTTAAGAGTGGCAGTGTATCATTTTTACTCACCGCGAAAAAATATATACAAATTTGCTAGATTCCTTGCAAGTATAAAAAAGTGAACTATTGCTATGCTTAGCAACTTCATTATTTCACCCAGGTTGTTAGGTGTGGAATTGTTAAGTTTTGGGATTATTCTCCTATCATGCCCAGGTTACGTCAGGTTAGGTTGGTGCTATTTGGCACCCCGGGCAACCGCCCCTGCCCTTCTCGTTCTTACTCTTAAGATTAAATCGATAGTATAAACCTTGTGTTAAACGTCAAATTAATAACAAATATGTTCCATTGGCGTACCAGTATGTAGATACCATGTTTGATGTAAATAAAATGGAATCAAGAGTTTTTGAAATTTCGGATATGTTTGATCCTTATTAACAAAGTAAACTTGGACTGCCGTTGAGATGGAGGTCAAGTTTCGAATCTTTGCTAGGTGCAATTATTTACCATTGTGGCTATCCCATCCTCTATTCATTCTATTGCGGATGCACTTCCTCTGAAACTATCTTAACCATCCTAAATTCAGAGATTATGTCATTATGTTTTAAACAAAATAAACTAAAAAAATACATACAGTATTCATAAAAAAACTATATCTTAGTGAATAATTGCAAAGTATGTTAACGCATTGTAATTATTTCTTGTAATGTGTTAAATATGTGCAAGTGTGCATATATCATATACAGCTCAATTCTCATTTTAAAAAAAACTAGAAAATATAATAGGTATATCTTTACGTATTCATACGTCAGGCCAATGATCTGTCTTAGGGTCACTTATAGATCTGCCAAATATGAAAGTGGCAGAGTAATGAACGATACTAGTAATAACATTCAATTGTCCCTATTATGAATGGAGTGAAGGTGTCGTTTGTAGGATCAATTATTGTTTCATGCATTTCTGTAGGCTTGGCAGACTGATGTGTGATAGTACCTTCTGGCTCAGTGAGGAAAACAATGGGAAAAACTACCTCACTCCTCATTTCCCTAGTACGCCTCTAGGCTTTACAGCTGACAGTGGAACTGTTGAGAATCCAAACAGCCTTCGGGTTGAGTACTATACATAGAGACGAATTTAAGGGAGGGAGTCCACCCAGGGTCCTCACAAATAGGGGACTCCCAAAAACTGTTGCAACAATATAAAATAATTCTCTTTTACTCTATAGATAGCAGCCACGGTAAAATATTGTTGAGAAATTAATTTTAACTTATATCAATTTTTATTTATTTCTGACAAAATATTACTTACTTAGAGGTAGATAAATAATAATTCAGACTGTGATTTTCAAAACTCAGACAAAATATCTAGATCGTAGTGAATATTGTGGTTTCATACGGAATTATAAAAAAAATAGCTTCATTATTTGATTACTCCCCACCACTCGAGTTTCCTTACCTGGGTATACGACCGTGGTGTGGACACAGCAATAGAATACGACAATTTATATCTTTCCTTAGAGTATTTTCCTAAGGTTTTGGATAAAAATAAATACATAATATTTGTTTTTGTTTTAAATAAATCTAATTTATTGTAGTTACTACCACTACACCTCTCTCATGAGCTTACTTGTCAGGATGTCTGTGAGCGAAGGGGGGGGGGGGGGTTCGTCTTGATCTTGTTTAATGAAATAAATTAGATTACTATCTATACGAGTGCTAAAATGTGATGTAGGTTTTACAACTATTTGAAAGAGTTTAGGAAAGTTTCCTCGTTCCATCAATGTCCTTACTCAGAAGTTCCGTGCCCTGATCTATCTTTGGTGTCCTAAGGCACATATGCTGACACAAAACGCTTCGAAACATGACGAAACGAAACATTTTTGTGTCGTTGGGCTTCATAGTGTGTCATTCCGCTTTGATCAGATACTTTCAAATGAGTCAATGCACACTTGCTGACACAAGGAGGAACAGAAGTGATGAGACGATACACCACTGCGCAAGGGAAAGTCTGGCAGTCTGGCCACGTGACGATAGTCTTCTTCAAAACTTGAGCTGTGTTAATAATTCTTGTTTTGTTTGTGTTTGAAAATGCTGAAAAAGGCTACCGGTAGTGAGTGTATTGACATGGATGTGTAATTTTCCACAGAACATTTCTCAATTATTTTTTCATTGATAGGGTAAACCCAGTATCTCCTATTTGATGCTTTCTCCTGCTAAACCAACCAATCCCATGAAGTTAGAGCTAACACTTCATCAGTATCAATATAGCCAATATTACACACCACCATCTAGTACCGATTGGAAATATTTGTTTATTATGGTTTTGTTTTATCATGTTTCATTTGAAACAAATGTTGAAACGTTTTTTATGTCGTGGTTTCAAGATGTTACGTTTCATCACGTTTCGAAAAGTTTTGCGTCAATATGTTTGCGCCCTGCCAAAATGGTGACAATCATCCGACCACCTGGGGCTGCGTGGTTTTTGCTTAACTCAGACTTCTTAGATGGGTTGGGGCCTACTCCTCCGTACTGGAAACGGATTTGAGATGTAGGATATTCTCCCCAAAATTTGCTGAAACTTGGTAGCTGAGTAGGTAAAGCACTTCGAAGTAGCCCCCTAACATCTGGCGTCCTTCTGCGGCCCCACTCTCCTCAAAATATCTAAACACTAGTTGATGTATATAAAAAAAAGAAGGGGTGTTTCTCCTAGCTCACTGACGCAGCCAAGGGGGAGGTTTCAGGTTGAACCCCACCCCCCACCCCCCAGACCTTGCTACCCACCTTTCTTTTTTTCATCAATAATGCTGTTGAGATGATCAATGAGGATCTCTACAAATGAAGACATACTTAATGAGCTTCATGTAAATACCTCCAGAGATGTCAGTTACGGATCCATGTGGAAAAATTCTGGAATTGGCCAGATCTAGGAATGCCAGATTTGCCCCAGATCTGGCTCAGATCTGGCCCAGATATGGACCAGTTTTGGCCAGATTTGATATTTCCACATGGGGAGGATTTATTTCCCAATAAACTTTCTATGAAGCCAAAGAAAATTAACATAAGACTAAAGCGAATTAGTTCAAAAGTGATTTTGTGAGTTAAGAGTTAGTGCAAGTTGATTATTTGAATTTTCACATTTTAGTTCATAAAATAATTTTATAAATCAAATTTCCAAAATACAATTTATTGAAACTGGCTTGTTTGAATATTAGAGCAGTATGAATGAATTAAAATGTGTTCATAAAAACTTAATAGTCATAATAATTACAAAATAATGATAATTTTTATAAATTCTAAATTATTTTGTATATTATTGTATTTCTTTGATGCATTTGCATTTTGCAGTACTTAAATTTCCAAATTTTCCCGAGGGAAAAACCAATGGACCCCGCTTAGTTTGTCAGTGAAACTAACCCACCGCCCGCCCTCCCACACACACACAATCAAATCCTGCCTGCGCCAGGGCCCTAAGTTACTAGTTTTGCCAATAATCTGTGTTGTTATGCTAATTGGCAAAACAATGCATGATTTTTAAAAATATGACCTGACACAAATACATGACTGCTGATTCAGGACAGTATAAGTTCTTAAGCTTAGTACGCACTTGGAAACATTGTTGGCTAACAGTTCCCCAACTGTTGGCCAACATGGGAAAAGGATTTTTGGCAAACATGAAATAAACATTGTTTCGCGTCCATACTACAATGATGAAATATTTGTTTCCCATACTGAGTTCAGTTGAGTGAAAGATGCCTGTTGAGGATGCTGCAATGGCTTGTGTTTTGTATGTAGCTATGAGCTATTCAAGAAAACAGAGAAGAAGTAAACGGTAGTTGGTTTGTGTTCATTTACACTAACTGAAAAGTGTCCACCTATTTTATTAAAAACATCATGTTTTAAGTGATTTTTACAATCTTCAATTGTCACATTCCACAGCAGTGTATTTGTATGAAATATTCCAATCAGTTCCAGAGTTTTTTCGGCTGACCCCGACATGACGAAAGGAGATATCAGTAACTTATACTCGGGCCGGTATGCAAGAATGCTTAGTGGACCGATAGTGTGGTCCCAGCACACTTTCACTCCCCTTTTTAACCTATGATGACGCGAGCAAACCCACGTTAGTGTCAACAAAGCAACCAAAGAGCAGAGTCAGACCAGTCCGGCCCAAGTTGCTTGTTGTCAGAAATGTTGGCCAACATTGTTTCTTTTAACCCATTTTAAATGGATCACGGAAATAATGTTTTCCTTGCTGGGAAACACAAAGGTAACATGAAAAAATGTTGCTCAACTGTTAGCCAACAGTT
>JBCFYV010011172.1:108566329-108590049 GCA_039000515.1 Timema cristinae
ATTTAATATCGCTAAAAACTATAGAGCTGGCTATCCTGGGTTTAACAGTATTTTCAATTTTTCATTTAGTGCGTGTGATGAGCGATCCTATTTGTTGTTATATTTTACCACCGCCCACCTTGTGCTGTGAATATTAATGGTAAACAACCGAATTCATGGTAGCAATCACTACTTATATTAATACAGTTATTACGATTATATATTTATTTTAATAGCCATGCCATAATATTCAATGGCGTCAAACAATAATAGTGAGAAAAATGTGAGAAAAGAAAAAAGAAACTCTGATGACAACAAAGACTCAAAGTCAGAGAATTATTATCTTACTGCCCCAAGCAGTGCAAGTAGATCTACACATTCGTCTAATAGTACAAATAAGTTTAACAAGACATTTCGATATGTGGTAAGCTAACTTTTTACAAACCTAATATATTTTTATTTCGACAAAATAAAATGTAGGCCCACAATTATGCGCATCAATGGGGCCCGTTTATTTCAATTACTATTCCTGGTTTTGTGTATTATTTTTGTCTACCCAATCAAAAATAGACAAAGAAACTATGGCTGTATTCAAATAATCAAGTAGCCTACACTTGATTTGATGACTTTACACGCACTTTAGATTGAAGACTGCAACAGACTATTTGAACCGCAAAATATCCTTTTCACATCCTTTAGTCCACACTGCTGCTTCCTACCAACGATTTTAGAAACTATTTTAAAGGCCATATATCAGCCCGAATTAGCGTAGGCCACTTACAGATTTATGGTGACTTATTTTCACTGCACATGACAAAATATCCAACACAACACAATACTACAAAACAACCAATTTATTTAACGTACATTATCAAGATCAAATTACTCTTTGAGCTTTATCTATAGTAGATGAAAAATTAAACAATTTGCAATCAAACACCTCATCGACGGCGTGTCAAGGGTAACTTCCTGTCACCCTTGGACTCAAGGACATATGAGGGGTGCATTAGCACACTTCGTGACTATTCGGACAGATCTGGACTTGATCAAGTTATTGCTAATGCAACTATCAAGTGAATGTTAAGGGTCGACGGCGTGTGAAGTAGGCTATTCGAATACAGCTCATCTTAATTTGTTTCTCTGACGTTTTTAATTATTTAATGTACTACGACCAAGATTTAAAGCAATTAAGAGGTATGTATGGCTTTCCCCATTCTTTCAAATATTATCTACACCACTTAAACATATGAAAATACAATAATAATATAATAAACTGCCTGGAAATCTCAAAATTAGAACTAGTTTTTTGGATTTTACAACATGATTACTGTATTCAACTTGGATCCTTGATAAAATATGCTAACCTCTATGTGCCATGCTACTTTTAGCCTCATCACAGACTTTGTATCTTTAAAGTGCGCAGTAGGGCCTACTCCATAAAAGATTGACTCAACACTAACAGATTGCTCTGTTTGCAATGTCTTTATCCTTAATTCCCTAGTCCTCGTCACTTTGTGGAAGTTGACTCAACTTTAACTTTCTAAGAACTAGTTGATATATATGTACTGCTAAGGATTACCAATCACAGCAAAGTAAGTGTACGTGCGCATCGAAATGTCAGTACCAATGGCATTATCATAGCATTACACTAGGCTAACTAGCTCAGGTTTTAAATACATTATTTGTGGCTGCATTTAACCTACCTTTCAAATGTACCCTATGCTGGACATTTTATCTAAATAGGTTGCATAGTTACTTGTGTTAATAATTGTTCAGCTGTCTGCCTAACAGATGGCATCTGCTTGCGCCTAGCTCTAGAAAATGTTATTGCGAAGAGTTTAATTGGACTTTCTCATTGGTTGGCATGCAATCCCATGATTACTGATATGGATACGGACTGTGTAGACATGATTTCCATTTATAAGGTCTATAAGGATGCGGAGCGCATCAACTCTGTAGATGGGGCTTTAAATTACACTGCCTTCAACAGAATTCATAAGTCACCTTGATTTGGTGAAATGCTTCTTCTACTGTGTTTTTTTTTGTCACGTTGACCAAAGAATAAACATTCTCAGAAAAAAAAACAACTTTAAATCAGGGATCGGCCATATTTTTGGGCCCAAATTGACTTAAAGCTTACCTTAAGTCCTGCGATCACCCAACCTTTCTGCGCTCTATTTTTCTTTCTTTCTTGTCTATAAATTTATATTCATTCCTAAAATTCAACCTTCCTAAAATAATTATGTCCCCACCATTCTAGAAAAAATATAGAATAAATTAAATGTATATTTTCATTTTCTTATAACATTAGGCTATCGATTATACCCAATCAAAGTTATTTTGCTCATTAATATTATTTGAAAGTGCTTGATATATTGGTGAGTTTAGAAGACAGAAATATAAACTTTTATTAACGTTGTAGTTTTCTCATGTGATCTTCTGAGAATTTCTACACAATTAACTGGTTGATCATGATTGACTAGTTGTAAACTCCTGCTTTAAATTATACTAAACCGCCTCAGTGGCGTAGTTAGCTAATGCACTAGTTTTGTGTTGAGCTAGACTGCTGAGGATAGTGAGATCTATTGAATCTCGCTTGGGTTAACTGGGGGAGGGGGAGGGAGTTCTTAAATGGTTTTCCACTCTCCCTCCACACAAATGCGGGTTCACTTCCTCTAAATTCAATCTTTCCAATCTCTAACCATTAGCGTAACTAGTACTTAAGTGTATAACCTGAACGAGTAGTAAGACTTTGTGCTAAATAACAATAATTGTATGTCATATATAACTGTACTTTTATATAATAATAATAATAATACTTAGCACTGCGTCTTACTACCCGTTCAGTTATACGCTTTAAGTACAAATTACTATAATGGATTAGGAATTGGGAAGGTTGAATTAGAGGAAGTGAACCCGAATTTGTGTAGAGGGAGAGTGGAAAACCATTTAGGAAAAACCACCCCCAGTTCACCCGACCGAGATTCGAACCTCGATCTCCCCGTCCTCACAGTCGGGCTCAACACGACAAGCGTGTTAGCCAACTACGCCACAGAGGCAGGTAACTGTACTTTTAAATCATATGCTAACTCTCCATTGATGAATGCATGAAAGGTTAGGTTGGGCTATATTATAATTAATTAAATTGGCCTATGCCTAGACACATGATAATTATTAACTACAATTTGTGTTTTAATAAACAAATGACTTAATTATTTATTAACAATTTTGTGTGCACAGTATTATAGTTTTTTGAGTTACCTCTACTGTATCAAATAGCTTTCATTAACTCAAAAAAACTATGAATAATGAAGGTTATTAGTCAGTCCAAATTAAAATTGAGTCATAATAATAATAATAATCATCAACAACTGGCGTCAGCTTGTGGCCGGGTTAGTTTAGCTGAAATGCCTCCATCTTCCTTTATCCTTCCACCATTCTTTCACCTTTAATTTCTTCCATTCTTTTCTTCTCACTTGCACACTTTGTTTGCTCATCCCTTCTTTTTCTTGGCCTCCTTTGCGGTCTTTTTCCTACATACTTCATTTCCAACATTTTTACTTTGGCATCCTCTCTTTTTCCATCCTCATTACATGACCCTACCATCTGTCTTGCTTCCTCTACTATCACATGTACTTCCTGTACTGATACTCTTTCCTAGATAACTGCATTCCTAATCTTGTTTCTCCTCTTGACAGCTAACTACTAACATGCACCTTCACATGGCTACACATCAGTTGAGCTAAACTTTTGGCAAAATTACTTTAGGCCAACTTAATTTGGCTGTATCCGAATAGTCAAGTACATTTGACTTGATGCAGACTTGATAAATTTACACTTTACACACACTTGAGATCGAAGACTCCAACAGACTTTTCGAACGGCAAACTACCCTTTACACGCCTTTGAGTCCGCAGTGCTGCTTCCTACCAGTGATATTACAAACTATTTTAAACGCCATCTCTCAGCAGGGAATGGAACAGAACACAACGTTTTAATATCCGCTTCTTTTCTCTAGACTTTTCCAACAAAACAAAAAAAAACCACTAAAGCAGTTGGCCTACTGGTATAGTTAAAATACTTTATAACAGATCACATTATTCCAGCAGACGAAAAATTAAACGGTTGCCAGTCAAACTCCGCATTGACGGCATGTCAAAGGTAACTTGCCGTCACCCTTGTTCTCAAGGGCTAGTGAGGGGGGCATTGGCACATTTCGTGACTATTCAGATGGTTCTACACTTGATCATTTGATTGCCAATGCAACTATCGAGTGAACGTCAAGGGTCGACGGTGCGTGAAGTAGACTATTCGGATACAGCCTTTATCTGAAGTTAATTTTGAGGCTAAATGCCATTAGGCCACCACCTCATTTTTTTTTACTGAGTTCATTTTACACTAAATGACTTTTGTTGACTATGCCTACTGCCAAGTCCCTACGAGTACAAAACCAAAGCTGTCTGATGACGATGTGTAATGTTATTGTTTCAGCATTCCTCATGTTATATATGTAATGGATATTATGGGCCATGTTTTGAAGAACCGGTCTGTGCAACTTGTCATGCATTCCTCTTCCCGACTATCTGAGCAATTCAGAAGCTCTTGCCATCTTTAGTGAGGTAATGTATGGACATATTTCCTATGTAGCCTAATGCAATATTGAAATGTTAAACTTAAAACCTAGGCTATATTCTTGTGTAGGATCCATTTGAGGACATATTTCTATTTTTGTGTTTGGTTGAGTAGAAGACTGATGATGGGGACTCGGGAAATGATGAACCAACAGATTATTACGGATTGGAGCGTCGCCAGAGCCAGCAACAGATTCCGGCGGTTCCTCCCCCTCAGAGACCTCCTGAGCCACCGGTTGCGTCATTACCACAATTGGATAGAGTAGCTGAACAACTAGACTTGTTAAGTAGCCCTCGAGAGCCTGATGATATTGTCCCAGGGCTAGTGGAGTGCCTTCCCCCCGAGGGTAACAAGTTAATTTATCATATACATATTATTTTTAGTAGAGTATTTAAAAATTTACTTTGACACTTATTAATCTACAAGCTATTTTTGTAGCTACAAAATGAATAGGACATATAGCTAGTCTATAAGCTTACTTGTTCTACATTTTCTATTACCAATAGAATCAATAACTTTAAACCAAATCATTCTTCAAGCTATAAAATCCTTTATAAATGTGACACAATTTTAGAAAATGAAGCATTTATAAAAGTAATGGTATGTAACATAAAATATTAAAGCGTTGGTAAATTTGTGTTTTTATTTTTCCTTACATTTTTTACAATTCTCTCGTGTTTATGACATGCTTAGGACACTTTTATTTCATACGTAAGCTTGGGGAGGGGAGATAATTTTTACATTATCAGTCTGACATTTATGTATGTGTCCTAAAGGTTGCGTGGAAGGGAACACGAGGTAAATTCAGAAAGTTTACAAACATTTATTTGGACAAAATAAATAAAATGCAGGAATCCTCCAGTATACAGACCTTCATTTTACGGACACTCGCATGTACGGACATACTCCCTTGACACCATTCCCCATATTGCAGATACTTGCTTTACAAGAATTGATAAGTACAGTAACAGCATGACACCACTGTCCGATCGGCTTCTAACTACTTGCTTAGGTTGGACATTTGTGTCCAGCTCTCCACTAAAAACCTAATTTAACTAACCCGCCGTTCACTTCTGACACCATGTTATGTTTGCGTTTTATTATTTTTATTTGTATATAAGGTACACAATACACACTTGATTATTAACAACAAAAAGCCTCTTCTCCTTCTCTGCACTCATTTATATATCTATCACTCACAATATTTCATAACTGCTCTAGTCATGTGACTCAACTACTCTAGTCAAATAAATCATTTAACATTTTATAATATACAACAGTATCAGAGTCACTTTCAGGCACAAAGTCACTCTCTGTCAATACTGTCTAAATAATCTAATATATTTGAATCATTTAGCCTAGAACTTGGACCAGCCATTGCCGAGATAAAAATCAAAATCCTAAATAACTTCCAATAAAAATAACTATGAAGAAAATAAGCACAAAATAATAAATAAACTTTATTAGAATGAAAATAAAATAGCAAATGCAAAACACATAATACACATTAAATAGAGAAAAACACGAATGCCAGAAGCGTATCGCCCCACGATGTAAACATGTCAGAATAATAAACTTCATTTTTTAAAATAAATATTTTCATAAACATTACAGTACTTTCTGTTGAATAAAATACTAACTAGATCTTCATATTTGAATGGTGCATTTCCAAAAGTCGTAAATATGCTAAAATGTATTTAACATTAATGACATATGTTAAAAAATGATCAAACTTCACTTCAGTTCCAAAACGTTGTAAGTGCCAACAGGGTTGCAAGTCAAAACGTTGTATATACCTGCATTATTGTTGTTGTTTTTGGACAGTTGCTGTCTTAAGAGACAAATTATGGTGAAAAAAAAATGATAAATTTAATAATACCTCAAAAGAATTCAGCTACACCAGCTGAATATACATTGAATTATTTTTTATCAAGAAAATAAAAAATATAAAAAAATATTATAATATATCGTAACAATAAAACTGCAAAAGAGAAATTTCAGTACACCATAATGAATAATAAACAGTTAATTAGTTTTTCAAAGAAAATGTAAAACAATAAAAGCTTACTAACATTGTCTTTAACCATTGGTTTCTTCAGCACAGTGTTGTCCTGATTGTGCCAACATTGTTTCAAAATAGTGTCGGTCGTCCTGTTCCTGATAAGGAATCATTCTCCTGAAATCAGCTTTCTTTTTTTCTGGAATTCCGAAATGTGTTTGAGCTGTAGGTAATTGAATTTCTTTGAAGTCCTCTAATTTAATTCCCTCCTTCAGCACATTAATCCCTTTACACCAACCTGCAAGCTCACCAGTTCATTTTGTCACCATCACTTTACCAAATTCCTCAGCTGTAAGGCAGAGCTGTGATACTGTTGAAATTCTTAGCTTCGTTGTGTTTAGTTTAGCATGGGCAATAGCTTTGAAATCATAGAACTCTTCAAACACCGTGCATGCGAAAGGTTTGTTTTGGGCTGCACTGGTAATAATGCGAACCAGATCCATCAATGTGTAAGCCTTACAAAATTTTATATGTTTCTCGATGACTGCAAAGTCTCTGTCACAGCTGAGAAATGTATGTTCCTTCACTGGGAATTTATGAACTATTTCAGAAAAAAACATTATTGGCTAACAGAACAAGATACATGGCGATAATATACAGATTTTTGTTCTGACCTCCGCAATTGTCAGACCATAAAATGAGCTTCTTCTTTTCACACATACGAACTTTTGTCGTGAGGTATTTGTACAAACAAGAAGCTATTTCCAAAAACCTTCTTGCACCAACATTTTCTGTCCACAAACACATAGATCCCCTCCCCATGACAGAGTCGTGAATTCCTAAGTTGCAAGCTGCTGGAAATAATATATTTCTGTGTGAGTTAGTTGAGGGATGTACATCTGTTGCTGTAAATCGAAAGCAATAACATAAGCATCAGATGTTGGAGCATTTTTCATGTCAGATGACATTAATTTTGTGGCAGACTCTGCTCGACGGTGGTCTAACTGTTGCTCTCTAATAGCTGATTGATCACCTGACTTTATTTTGACAGCAAGGCTGTCACAAGTAGAGCAAGTATCAACCTTGGGTCTTGCAAAAGACAAGTTGAATCGGAAAAGGAAAATCTTGTTATACCACTGCCATGTAACTGGGGGCCTGCCAGGAAGGCATTCAGAATAATATTTCTCCAAAAAAGCACGGTGCATCCTGCTTACATTTAAATCTGGGATAAGAAGAGCTTGTTTGGCTATATTTTCCTTGCATAGTGGCTTTCAATGGTGGGAAAGCTCTTAATGTGCTCCACAATTTTATTTGTCCACTCAATGTTATTAAGAGTCCTTCGTGACCCTCCTCTTTGGTCTGAACTATCCATTTTATCAGCCAATATCTTCTCCCCCAACAGTTGAACCCTTCTTGGAGTCACTCCGAAGGTATTGCAAAAGGTTTCAAGACAAACTCTTACGTCTGAGCCACCAGGAAGAATCATACGGTAACTAAAAGAGTGCTGCCTCCTGCTTTCACTTGGATGGTCGTATTTACCATAATGCCTTCTTTTGATCAACTGTGGATGGATAAACCCAAACCATTGCAGATAGTTCTGTTGTTTGTTTTAGTCTGCCATTTCATAAAAGTTGTTAAACAGCTCATGTTGTTATGCCAAACGTATGGATCTGCACACGAACGCGCATTTACACCTCACCTGAAACCAGAAAAAAAATAGTACCCTTAA
Organism: Timema cristinae; assembly: GCA_039000515.1. Lineage (NCBI taxonomy): Eukaryota > Metazoa > Arthropoda > Insecta > Phasmatodea > Timematidae > Timema > Timema cristinae. The sequence continues at coordinate 108,574,669 of JBCFYV010011172.1, forward strand.
GTAACTATCCCTAATCATTGGGGTTGAGCGGGGCCTACGAGAGCTAACGGGCCTGCATGCCCTACCCCCACCACTAAGGTGACGTCATGGTAGTGGTCCTTCCCGCCGCTTGAATCTCGTGTTTTGTTCAATTGTTAGGGACTATTTTTAATGTGACTATTGTTGTATGCTTTTGTGTTAATATAAATTATTAAATTTTACTTTTACGGTATAATATTATACTACAACGCGTTATAAGAGTAATTCCTTCTAGATGTTGTGTTCCTGGATGTCAATCAAATTATGACTCTAAGAAGAGTGATGGCTTACAATCTGTATTCAATTTTTCTACAGTCATATGTTTGAAAAATAAATGGACACGTGCTATTCATAGAGATAAGTTCGTCCCTACAAATATGTATGTGCCTTGTGAATAACATTTTACTGATTGTGAAATAAATAGTGAAGATAAAGTAGCACGTAGACGGAACAGTATTAACTTGTAAGAATGAGACGCCTAAATTAATAGATGGATCATTTCCTACAATATTCAAAAACCAGACAACATATTCATCAAAAGTTTAACCAAAAAAGAGAAAAACGGCAGATAAAAATCAAAGTGAAATTGAAACTATTAAAAAACATAAAGAAGAAGATCTTGCTTCCAAAAATAAAAATATCTCTTATTTCAAATCAGATTTTTAAAGGTACTACAAGTTAGAGATAGGATATACAATCATAATTGATAAAATAGCCTTTGTTAAAATAAATATCACAGAAAGTCCACCTTCAATTTTTCTTTGTGTAAGTGTAAATCGATGTTTAATTAGTACGATTCGTGTTAAGGTGTAGACAATACTAGAAACATTCTTAGAATGTTAGGTAATAAATATGAACAGTCCTGTAGTAGTCTTGAAACATAAAACAAAGGGTCAATGAAAAGGGTGGAGAGTTGTAGTTAACAGCGTTACGTTCAACTGTTAGTGTTAGTGTTAAAATACTCAAGTGTTTAACATCAAGCATTCTCATACGAAGAATAGTTTTTGGCCTAAAATTCACAAAAAGGTTTTTATATGGACTCGAAAATTCAATTGGGAAGAGAGTTTTGTGGGTTGACCACTAAAAACTGCACTAAGTGTGAACAACCTTATCTAGTTTTAGTTAAAAAAGTTGTTACAATATTCTGTAATATTTTAATAATTAATAATTATACAAAAATTTTGAAAGACAGACTACAGTATGAGAAAAACGAAAAACGTAAATTAAAGACGATTTCCTGTTAACAAAATAAAGTAAATTTGTGTTTATTAAACTTTGTAAAACATGTAGCCAAAGTTATGTTGATGCTCAGTCACGTTTTTAGTTCTTTTAATATATTTAACATTTGAAAACATGCTAACTATATTTCACAATAAATTTAGAACAAGTATTGGTGGTGACCTGGTGGTCTAGGGGTAAGGTGTCAGACTTCTATGCTGGCGGCCGGGGTTCAATCCTCGGTCCCGGCAAAGATTTATCTGATTGCCAAACCCTTCCTTCACCTCTGACAAGACATCTTGTGAATGTGGGGAATGCCAGGCCGCCACCGTGGTTCGGATTCCACGTTAAACTGTAGGTCCTTCATTTCATCTCCACAATCACCCTGCCATTACACATTAGCGTAAGTGCGTATAACCTGAACGGGTAGTAAGACGCGGTGCTAATAATAATAATGATAATAGAACAAGTATTATATCTAGCTTAGAATTAAGATCTCAGCTATTTTTCAAATTTAGTAAGAATGAAAATTACATTTATAATTCGTCAAAAATGTGTACTTAACATTAATAACTGTACTAGCACACAATTGATTCAAGTAATTAGATTCTAATAAAATGGCATAAGAAATTAAGAGGGGAATATTGATTATGGTTGACAAAATAAAACCAATCCAGTTGTGAAAGATCTACAACGTATAAAGCTCCAACAGAACACGATTTGTTGGAATAGCATATGGGAACGCTCGCTAGTTACAGCTGTTGTAGGACTGCTCTTGTGACGTCACCGCAGAAGCATGCAGGCTTGTTAGCTATCGTAGGCCCCGGGTTGAGTCGACCTAGACTGGTTTAGGGATAAAGTACTCGCCTCTGGATCCGATGTTCATGGATTCAAACCCAACCTAGGTCGACATATTTTTAAGTACCTGTAAAAATCTGTAGCACAACTTCCTTTGGCAGGGTAAGTAAAGCTGTCGATCATAATGTCGATTGTGGCGTGTAAATCTATCGTGTGTGATTGAATCAGTTGGTGCAGAAAGTACATCCATTAAAATCTCAAGTCAGATTTTTTTTTACGGTCACAATACTTTCTTCCTCCTTGAGGAAATGAGAAAGTAAAACCGTTTTATTTATTTATTTACATGTCATATTTAAATTAAAATATAATTATTACTTTCACCTCAAAAGGAGTATTTTTCTATGATCACAATACTTTCCCCATCCTTAAAGTAGTGAAAAAGTAAAAAAAAAAAGTTCATTCATTTATATACACACATTTAATTAAATATAATCACATCTCTTACTTCAGTTGGAGAATTTTTCATTTTGACTATCTTCAAAGTTTTTGGAGATACATATTCACTACCCGAATTTCTCTGTTTTTTCACTTTGTTTTTAAACCAGTTTTCTTCACGTCTTCTCTTAGAATGTTGACTTACATTAGAACTCATAGCATTAAAAATCAAAATCAAAGAAACAATGAAAAAACACAGCTTGAATAAACAAGAAACATACACAGACTTATTGTCCAGTCACTATTACAAAGCAACTGGCCAACGTTGCCGCTTGAATTGCACCTTGGCTGTTACAACGTTATGACTTGCACAACAGCTCAACTTAAATTTTCTACTGCTAGGATCAGCACTATCTTGACACGAATCTTCCACAGCATGAAGTGTGGCATTTACAACCCATTTCCCGTTATAAACTATTTCAACTATATGTGGCATTTACAACGTTGCGGAATTGCACCATTCATTTATGACAGTCCTTGTGCTGACATCTAGTAATAATATATATAATAAAAGACTATATTTGGCTGGCGTCGATGGATCGACCATGTGTTTTAGTCACTACCTTAGATTGTTGTGCTGAGCATTTAAGGAGGGTTAATTTAAAACAAACTGTTAGAAGTGGACTCAAATATACTTAATAAATGCATAAAGCTAGCTAGAATTACAAATATTCTCTCATAAACTGCCACGCAAAGATTAACTTCCGAGCTTAGGTATTTTTTTGTATAAGATATTAGTTATTCCACATATATCATGGTTCATGAAGAGAAAGCATAGTCTCTCTAATTATTTTTAGTGTTGCTGGTGGTGTTCTCGAATCTGGATGACATATCTCTGTGGAGTGTGGGGAATGTTTGTAAACGCTGGCGTCAGATGTTACACACTTACGTGACTCCAGAGCAATGGCGCCTCTACACCAACAAGCGCTGGCCCTTGTTTCGACCACTCTGCATCATGCAGGACTGGTTCAAAGTCTACACCAAACTGTAAGTGTGATACTTGGTAGAATTATTTACACATAGCCCTCTATACAATTTCAATTAAATTTATTTTAGTTTTGTTGGTAGAGAGTTTTTCTTGGAACTTTGATTGAGGCAGAGGGTGGGAGTAGATAAGAGGGCAGCAGGGGTGGTTTTGTAAAGGTGTATTGAGTGGCCCATACAGATTCAGCACAACAGCAATATACTGAGTTCTATAATAATCTGTTTATTGGAGCATTCTCTACATTTTAACTCTCCATAAACAGTGATGATTTCGGCAGGACTCAATTAATGTAGGCAAAAAGTTTACAGACAAAAATACTGCTTATTCAGCCACAAGTAACAATTAACACTATTTGAAGAACAAACAATTATAACTACTTTCAACCAATTACACAAAACACTTGATAAAAGATTAACGATTTTATCTTGTGAAAACTTGACTCACAACTACCAACAAACAGTCCACCATGCATCCACTCTGGCACGTCTGCCTGCACTGAGTATACACACAAGCATGAATGCCAACCTTGCAATGCACACTATGCAAAAATATCAAATTATTCCTGATCGCCATTGTGCCGTGCCCCGCACGGGCTGCAATGCATGTTATTCACCAAACACGGATATAATTCCTCTGTGCACTGCACGTTTATGCATTTTTGACTTGCAGGGCACATATGTGTATCGGTCATTTAAGAGACCTGCTATGGAGAAGAGAAGTGCCATTGCAGTGTTGTAAAGATAAGCTTACCACAATAATTCAACTTCAAACTTGGGAACAGTCTAGGGTGGTACCATAGTGAAAATAAAAGAATATATTTTTTGAGTAATATTTATTGTACAAGTATTTTCAGGTATGTAAGTACTTTTATTTACAAAATCTTAAATAACAGACATTTTCTTATAACATATGCTTGTGTGCTTGGCTAGACTAGCTCCAGGTTTTATTAAACCATTTGTATTATTCATTAGAATGTACCTTTTTAAAAACGAGTATCATTTTTAATTTTATCATAAAATTTACTGCATGTCATGTAGTTGAAACTAATTTTGTAGAGAAGTATAGTCTTGACAACAGTTTCATCCTCTGCTGCGATCCTCGGACCAAATATTTTTCACTATAGAAAAAACTCTTTCCTCGAGCGTTGATGTTCCTGGTAGACAGAGCAAATTCCACCAATTTTGTAAGGTTCATAACTCATAACCTATACATGTTGGCTGTGGAAATGATTTAAGAGCTGGACCAATTTCTCCTTGTAGAAAACCCTTTTTGTTATTGCGTTCTTGAGGAAGTAAGATTTTGTCAATGATGTCTCATCAAATAGCTCGTCTATATCAACTTCTTTATAAAGGTGTTGGGCTTATGATTGGTGTATTTTATTTATAGTGTTAGCCGCAGGTTCAATCTCATTCCAGTTTAATTCTTCTTGCAGACAGATTTTAATGAACCCATTTTATTGAATTGATTTCTAGTGCATTTAAATTTAGGTTGTGTCAATTTTATTTAGTCTGTGCTGTTGCTGTTTTATTTCCGTACACGTGCAAGCAGGTTACGGATAATAACATTCGGTTTGCTTGTTTACAGCCCTCACGATAATTAAAGAAAAAAACCTCGCACTGTAGGTGCGAGAAAGAAACCAATATGCTTCATTTGTAAATTATATTGTTTTTAGGTTCTTTTTCTAGATGTAGTTTTACTTGTGTCCTTAAGAGCTCACCAGCTCCCGGGCACAATCTGAGTTTAAAGTCTGATAATTAGTGTTTGTTTTTGCTTTTACTAGACAGAGTTGTTAACTGTCGATTCGGGCTAAGGCGTGTGTGTGCCGATATGGCAAATTCATTATTATTATTATTATTATATATATATATATATATATATATCAACTTTCAAGCATTTTTTTTATGACAATTAAACAAAAATTATTTCTGTAATTTCTAAATAAAAGTTATATTAAATAACATAATAAAATGTGTTTAAATTATAAGATATTTAAATCGCAGATCACAGGTACGTGTTGAACATACCTTAGCGCGACAAGATCTAAGTGAATTGTTCAACTTCGTCAAAACCACTCTCCCATAATTCATTATATAAAATGCAGCATATGTAAAAATCAGAAACTTCACCGTAGAAATTTTCCAACTCTGAAGGATCTTCAAAACTGTTCAGCAGACGTTTCACGCCTTGTGGTATAAATTTGTTCTTCATTTATTCTTGAATATTTATCTTCGATTTCCTCATCTCCAAAGCAACATCTGTGACACTAGCATTAGTGGGTTTTCTTCATGTAAAGAATGGTCTTGTTAAATAGATTCAACTGCCCGTGCACGGACCATAAAAATATTTAAGGTTTGATTCAAACTCTATGAAACTAGTCTTTGATTTTTGTGAATCATTTTATTGAAATTATTGATTTAATTTTTTTTGTGTGTGTGTATATATATATATATAAACATATTTGAGCTAATAGTCGAGGATGTGATAGCAGCCAAGGACTATAACAGCTGGGGTAAAAAGTAAAGTTTTAAATCATAGCCAGAGTCCTAAAAAGGGAATGGAATCTAATTGTAGCAGGGGTAAAAAGTAAAGGTAAAAATACTAACTCCCAAATTTTTTCAATATAGCTACACAGCTATAATATGACTGAAGAAACAAAACCTATGGTGAGCTGTATCTCAAGTTTATTTCAGCAATAATAACGGTTACCATATTTTAAACTACATTATTTAGTGAATTATAAGATTTAGTTGCTGGTAAGGAAGAGATGAAAGCAAGGATATCAGTGAGAGGAGAAGAATGCACAAGAGTAAAAAACACTCACAGTGAAAGAAGTTATATAAGTTTTTTGTCTTAATTATTCCTACATTACATTTCTTATATCAACATAACAATTCCAAATGGTATCTTCTTTCTATGAGTCATCACAATTTTGATACAAAAAGGTAGTACTAAAGCCCCTTTTTTTAATCAAGTTTTAGTGCAATATTTATGTTGTGTTATTACATGACTCACATAAACTAGTAGATTTTAGGCTGACATTCGAGGTGTTTTGTTGTTGTTTTGTCACTGCATCTCACTACCTGTTCAGGTTATACATATATTTATACTTAGTATATTCTGATATATTAGTGATGAGGAAGGTGTAATTTATAGATTTTGATACGTATCTGTATTTGTGTGAAGGGCAAAGGAAAAAACTGTTTAGGAAAAACAATTTTCAGTACTCTCACCCAGGATTTGAACTCCCTATCATCGGTAGTCCAATCTATTGAAAGAATGTTGTCTTAAGCCATTCGATCACAGAAACGTGGTAACTATGGGGTCATGTGCAAGTACATTCTATTAATTCATTGGCGACATGGTCTGGGGTAAAGAGTAATTCTTATGTTAGACTAGACTGCCGATAGCAGGGAGATCGGGGTTCGAATCCCAGTTGGGTGTATTTAAGGGGTTTTTCCCTAAATATTTTTCCACCCCCCTCTCTGCAAATGTAAGTGCATTTCCTTTAAATTCATACTTCCCTGATCATAACACACTAGTACCTGAACAGGTAGTAAGACATTGTGCTAGAAAAAAATTATTTCTATAGCTAAGTTGTTTGAGTGGAATTGTCATATAATATAAACATTTTGGGATTTAATAATGAATATGTTTTATGAGAGTATGTTAGTACATAATTACAAACAATGAATATGTTGTCATTTTTATAATAATAGAATTACATTTTCGACTAATGTTTGTTCTGGATGGATTATTTTAATCAGCTTATCTGCAACTTTTACTAGAAACTAAAATATAATAACTGTAACTTGTGTCTTTTAGCATTGACAGCTGCCCCTGCAAGGTTTGTCTACAGCAAATGGCCTTACAGCTGCAGCCACCTGGGGAAGAGAACTCTTGGAGGAGAAATAGGCTCAGGAATGAATTGAAGGGTATAATTTTGCTATTATTTACATTTTCTTACATCCACACAGGATTTAATAGGGTGTTAAGGCGATAATAATAGAAATAGTCGATAATAGCTGCAACTTAAAAAAATAATGTAAAAACTTTCTTGGTTGTCAGATGATGTAAACTAATAAATTGAACATTAAATTTTGGACTCAAGCCAACTTAAGTAGCCTTCTAGAAATATAGTCAGGGTTCCCCTTTATGGCAATCCGATAATATGGCAGTTTTCAATAATATACATTCTCACTATATTTGGCGCTTGTTTTGCTCTTCCAAAGTTTTTCGACATGACGTGAATGGTGAATGGCTTTGGCTGCCATTTTATGTCAGTAATTAAGTCTGTTTACAGTAGTGATAGCCACTATCAAATTATTTCAAATATCGATTATTGAATGATAATTTTATAGTTTTCATTTGAGTTTTTATTTGATTGTTTTCAATAGTTTTCATTCTACTGATTCAAATGCTTTATTCATTTGTAGCTGTTGTGTGAAGGTATAATTATTTTCAGTCATAACAAAACTGACTACTCAAAATGATGATAGCAGGTATTTTTCCATTTGCCTGTTCCATGAATCACAAACACATTGCAAATATAGACACAAATCAATTATCATATTCATTGCTGGAGGTTTCGCTGGTTGGTTCTGTGAATGTTTAGTATTTTATTTGAGAAAGGATTCAAATTTCCTATTTATTTAATTGATGTGTTTATTTTAGCTAGTGTACATATGTGACATATAGTAATATTGATTAGAAAAATGATAAACTTAATACAAAATCATAAGGTAGACTATTAATAATCAACTTGTATATGAGAGTGTAAACATGTTATTAGGATTTTATATGGATTTGAAAGTTGAAAAAGGTCAAGTTTCACCTTACAGCGGAGCCTGGAACCTGATCCACTGTTAGAGTGAGGCCATACTTTTCCGTTAATGTTATTTTTTTTAGCCAAGTGCTTGAAATTCTTTAAATTCTAATGTGTACCATGGTTGGCTTAGTTTTTTGTGTTGTCCACAATAAATAAGTTAATCAGAATTTTCTTATATTAAAATTTGTAGACTTTCAATGGAGTTCTGGTTTTTATTAGATGTATTTAATCTGAACTTTCTAAACACAGCATTCCACTTACAAACGTTTTTAATACAATAAAATACACAATAGTCCCCCATTTCATCAATTATAAACTTTTGACTTACCAAGATTCAAAACCAGGACCCATGTCTCAGGCAGACTAAACTAATGTTTCTGATAATTTTTTCTTTGTTAAAAGGCTCTTGACTTGATTTCAATCAGTCATGGGACCTAGAATATCTTATTATTAACTGTGTGTTTATAGGTCAAGTTAGTTTTTTTTTAATCTTTCTATCTGTTCAGGATATACACATACAGTGTCAGAAAAAAGTTTAAGACCACCCATTAAAAACACAATTTCTCCACATTTCAATATTTTTATTTTCTCAGAATATTACAAAAAAATAGTTTTAGTTGCATTATAATGTTTAGTGATCAATAGGACCCCCTCTAGCCTTGTAGCATGCTTTGATCCTGTCAGGCATGGAGTGGATCAGCTTCCTACATTCTTCACGCGTCACTTTTTGCCATAGGCTTTGGACTGCCAATCTCAGTTCTGCTCCGTTTTTGGGCTTCTGCTTTGCCAATCGATATGCCATGGTGTTCCATAGATTTTCAATTGGGTTGAGGTCTGGACTACGGGGTGGCCGGGAAGCAGTTCAATGTCCTGGCCATCAAACCATGTCCTTGTTGCCTTGGACCGGTGGCATGGGGCGTTGTCCTGCTGGTAGATGTAATTTTCCTCAAGGAGTCTATTTGCTGAAGGAATCATAGTTTCCTGCATAGTTGCACAATATTTGTCACTGTTCATAGCACCATTCACAACCTTACAGTCTCCAGGCCCCTCTGAAGTGATGCAACCCCAGATCATGATTGCATCGCCACCTTGTTGGACTGCAGAGGCGACACATGCCGGCAGAAATTTTTCTGTTCTTGTCCTGCGAACCCTAACCTTACGTCGAGGAAATAGTTCAAAGCGGCACTCATCTGAAAAAATTACTCTCTCCCAAGCTTCTTTAAGCCATCCTAAACGTTCCTTGCAAAACTGAAGTCGTTGTTTTTTGTGTTTCTCATTTAACAGAGGTTTGCGGATTGCAAAATAGGAACCTAGGCCTGCTTCATTTAAACGGTTGCACACAGTTCGCTCAGTTATGTTAATATTATCACAGGACGACTTCAGTTCCCTGAGAAGATCACTGCAGCTAGCATTTCTATCTTTTTTACAAAGCTGCAGCAGCCTACGGTCTTGTCTTAGAGATGTTTTCCTCGGACAGCATGCCCTAGGCCGGTTGGTGATGGTTCCAAACTCATTATATCGCCTGATTGTTTATTGCACACATGTTTTAGACACTCCAACAATATCAACAATTTGTCTTTGTGACTTTCCAGCCTTCATTAAACCAATGATTTGCCACTTAATTTGGTCTGATACTGATTTTTTACCCATCTTGGCCGACAAACACAAAATGCATACAATAACCTCAAAGTAATCACATTAAAATCAGCTGATTGGAGGGAAATGATGAAACAGATGTGCCAACCCACTTCCATAGAGATAAGAAATAACATAATGCTAGGATTAATTAAAAATAAGTAATTTTAAATGTAGTTATTAAAAATCTTAAAAAGTCATGATTTTTTCTCTTGATTTAAAAAAAATTAGGCCACTTTAAAGTTAAAGTACTAATTAGGTAAAAAAAATAAAGTTTTCAATTTTTAAGCTTTGTGTCAAAACTTTTTAGAGACCAAAAACCATAGCTCTCTGTCCACCCATTTTTTAACTATAAATTTTTCTTTTTTTAAAAATGTGGATTTTTTGGTTGTTTTTGGTTGTGTGCCTTTAAATTAAAAAAAATCTTAATTTCTGAACCACTTGAGCTACAGTAATTTTATTGTCACCAAAATCTTTCACTTTTAATGTATATTCTCATAAAATTAAGAGAGAGTTAATAAAGAAAAAAGTTTAAGACCAGTAAATAAATTAGTTAGTATTTTTAGTATTGAGAGGGTGGTCTTAAACTTTTTTCCGACACTGTATATGATAACTACTCTAATGAAGTAGGGATGAGAAATAAAGCATTTTTAGAGGTAATATACCCGAATTTGCATTGAGGCAGAGTGGGAAACCAATTAGGAAAAACCATCCTCAAAGACCCGACTGGGATTCAAACCTGGTTCTCTCCGCCTTCAGCAAGCCAGCCCAACGCAAAAGTGATGCCTTATACCATTCGGCCACTGAAGCCAATTTGTTTCTTTGAAAACACATGTTTCATAAAAATAAATAATTAAAATAATTGTTTGTTTGCCTTGGAATTCAAATTGTAATCAAATTTTTGCTTCTCTCAGGTTTGAGGACAGACCCCCCAGAAGGCATCGAGGCCATCCCCTTGGACCCAAAATGTTGTCACTGGCAGGCAACTATCACTGGTCCTGTTGGGAGCCCCTACGAGGGTGGGTTGTTCTACCTGTACATACAAGTCCCATACAGCTACCCCATGTGCCCTCCTATTGTACGCTTCCTCACTCGCATCTTCCACCCAAATGTGTCTCGCCACGGTGATGTGGGCATTGACTCGATCCACCACAACTGGAGTCTTGCACTCACCATTTCCAAGGTGCTCATCTCACTGCAGAGCTTACTCACCGATCCGTACTGTGAGGTAAGTAACTGATTATTTATAGGTTATATATATTTGGAGGAAGGTACAGGAAAGGTTAATAGAAAGTAGCCAATGGCAGCATTTTAAAGTGTAAACTGTTTTCTTCTTTTAATTGTGAAAGCCATATTAGTGTGTTCCCTTGTATATGTTTTCTATCCACCTTTCCTGTACCTTCTTCCAAATATATATTACAGACTAGGCCTACCTCTAAAAGTGAAAAGAGATTTTCTTTTAAGAGATGATTATTTATTGGTTGATTTTAAATGAGATTTCAAAATATGTAACAAAATACAGTGAGTAGTAACAAGAGAACGAATCCCACTTGAATAAGGAAAGAAAATTATTCTTAAACAACCTACAACTTAATTATCTTCTTATAGGAGTGTGAGTCCATTTTTTTTCAATTTGAAACAAACTCAAAGAGAATACATAACGCTATGCAATTAAATTATTTAAAAAAATTTTAGAGCAAACTTTTTTTTGCACCTCGTCTTACAACCTGTTCATGTTGTACACATATGTATTAATTATGCTAATTAGCTAGGGATCAGGAAGGTGAATTTAAAGTACTAGTAAATTTATGTTACTAAAATGAATTATTCCATAAAGGCTTGGAAATGTATAGTAAAACTGTGTAGAAATACTTTAAAATAATGAAAATTAAGTGATAGTGATGGAAGCCAAAAGGGATGGTTAGGTAAGGTCTATATAGGAAGGAACAAACACACTTCTCTCTTCATTTCTTCTTATACTTTTCACTTCTTCACGCTTCCACAGCTACACATCGTTTTAATTCCCGGAAATATGTCTTTTTCATATAAAGTGACATATACAAAACACAAAGAAAGATATATTATAAGGAACTACATGCTTGAAGACGCTTGAAACTTGCAAGCTTTCAGTTATTTTTCAAATAAAATATAATATAATATAAACATTTCTTTGGGTTTTAGATCTCTCTCTTTATATGAAAAATAAACATTTTTTAAAGTGCTTTTTCTTTTATTTGTGCTTCATTTTTCAACAATAATTATTGTTTTATCATATTTATTTTATAATATACTCAGTTTTCTACTTTCTTCAACTGAAGAGTACCCTCAAAGGTTCCAAAAACTACTGTGATATGTCGTGTTTAAGGTTTGAATTCTTGGACAAATCATTTCCTTATATGTTTGTTTCCATTGCCCTTTTATCATTATTTCACCGTTTATAAATATTTCTTGTGTGTTAGGTGTGTATGGAGCCAGAAGTCGGTGAGCTGTACCTCAACGATAGAGAGACATTTGAAGATGTCGCCAGAACATGGACATGGCGGTACGCCATGCATGGTGCTTTGGGACCTATATTATAACTGAAATATTAAAAAAGTAATTGCTCAAAATCTCAGCTCAAATATATTATTTGCTTTGTTTTGAGTCTGATTTAAGTCCATTGGGGGAGAGGTAGCTTTGAAAACTTTGACGTCAGTTTTAGTTCGAAAATAAATTTCAGTATATATGACCACGAAGCACCCAAGCAAAATAATTGACATCTAAAGCACACATTTATGTTAAATTATTATTATTTATAGTCATGAGCATTACAGTTAATCTTCTTCATCTTCATCATCATCATCATCATCTCATCATCATCATCATCTCATCATCTCATGAACAGTTTCTAGCCACTGGCCGGGTCTCTTTTTAACATAAGCCTTTCCAACATATCCTTTCTACCCATCACTTCTCCTCCTCAACAGTGACCCAGTATTTTCCTATATCCTCTACACTTCCTTCAGCCTCAGTCTTCTTTTTGACCTCCTGCCTACCCACTCCCCCCTTATCTCCTCCCACTTAATTATCCATCAGCTTCTTTGCTATCTTCTTCATTCTCCTAATATGACCATAGCACCTTAGTCATCTCTTCTCTATCCTGTCCTGCACTGGCTCCTCTTTAATCATTCCTATAACCCTCTCATTTCTTATCCTATTCTTTCTTGTCACTCCTTTAGTACTTCTCAGAAATTTCATTTACTCTCCTGTAGTTATTATATTATTGAAATGCATTTTGTAACAACAACCTGATTTATCAGGGTTTCATTCAAAGTCTGCTAAATATTATTGCAATACAACAATCATGTAAATTATATTTAAAGTCTTAAGCTTTAACTTAAGTTATATAGTATAAATAATTCATATATTTTAAACAATTATTTAAAAACAAAAAAATCCTTTCTCTCAACATGAAACACTAACAAAAATATCCAAACTTCGGTTCGGCTTCAGAAATATTTAATAAACTTGATTCCTTTTAGCTTTGAATCAAACTAGTGGACATATACACCCCTACTAGAAATACTTTCATGTATTCATACTCAACTCATAAGATCTGAAGCTTTTCATTTTGACAAATAGCTGATAAAATAATAAATTGAGATGATGTTCATAATTTTTTATTTTCTATTTTACTAACCTACCTTCCTACTTTAATTCCACTTTGGCTTACATAATAGTAGATATGAAAAGGATAAGTTTTTTCATTAAATACCATAGTGAAAATTTTGTTACTTACTTTCAGTAGAAGAGGGGTCTTGGGGTAAAGTACTTTCCTCAGGACCCAATATTCTTGGGCTCAAACCCAACCAGGCTCTAAGAATTTTTATTGAGCGGTAAAAATTCGTACAACTTCAGAGGGCAAGTATAGCCGTCTGTCCCATGTCGATTGTGGCATGTAAAAGAACACTTGAAGGTATTTGAAAATTCCTTTCCCGACAAAATTGGTATGCCCTTTCGCTCTTGCTCATAGAAATTCTCGTGTGTTGATATAATCAATCGGTTCGGGAAAGTGCATTTTTAAATACCCCCAAAAAAAATAAGTGAAAACAAATTTTGTTGTTTTGTATGTACCAATTTTTTCACCAGCATTCTCTTTATGTGACAACCCAATCATAAATTTTTTTCCAGAATTTTTTTTAGAACAAGATGCACCTTCTATTGTCAGTAGTTATTTTAAAAAATTTCCATTGAACACAAAAAAAAAAAACATTCAAAATCAAAAACTCATTAAACCCTTTTATATAAATCTAATAAGAGCGACTTCACACCGGGGCCACTCTTCTTCCATGCATCCCCATCTTGGTCTCAATTGATGTTACATCACTTACCCCCAATACCCCCCATATCCACGGACTCCCCAGCAATAGAGGAATATCAAAAAACACACGTCCTGCTGGCCCAGATCCACTACCGCTTTCCCTTTGATAAAACTGGGAAAGTTTCATTTTGGAGAAAAATTACTTCAGCCCTTTTTAAAAAACTGTACAAAATAAAGGGGAAACCCAACCATTTACAATCCCTTCAATTTTGACAGCTCCCACTCTATGAGCCCCAAAGGATCACTCCCACATACCCTAGACATTTAAAACCCAAAAGAATTTTCTCTGACCATAATGACCTTTTACAAAACAATTAAAAAAAATGGGAACATGCTTTTATGAACAGAGGGGGTACCCCCGGGGAATGGTGTTTTAGTCAAATTTGACAAGCTCAAAAAAAGCAGGCCCCCAAAATCAACAGGAACAAAACCAAAATCATTCCCCTTTGGGCACTACATCCATCCCGGGGTCCCCAAACTCAACAATCTTTGAAAACAGGTTTCCTATACTGCAACCTCCACCACTACACAACTTTTTCTTCAAGGAACCTCCAAAAAATTAAACCCATAAACAACCAGCCAAAAATTCGCAACTTACTTGTAAAAACCCCAAAATGCCGGACCCCACTATTCAACCCAAACCCCAAAAAAATGTCAGTTTTTCCCTTTCCCCTGCAATCGACCCCCCGCAAAAACCTTGGGGACAATACATAAACCAACAAATTCATTCTGCAGCAAAATAACCTAAAATTTAAAATTTTCCTATAAAAAGGCCCCCATACTTGTGATTCTGGGAAAAAATCATCTACCAACTGGAAAAGCAAAAATTTTCCCAAACACAAACATTGGTCTCACAAAAGAAACACTAAGAAAGAGAAAGAATGGTCTCGACATGACACAAAAATAAAAAAAAAAAGAGAAACCTGTAGCCCGCCATGCCGAAACCGATTTAAACTGGACTTTTATAACTTTTACACAACCCAAAGGGGGTTTAAATCCCTAAACAAAGCAATATGCAACCCCTTTACAAATAAAAGGGTATGGGAA
>JBCFYV010011172.1:108590149-108796826 GCA_039000515.1 Timema cristinae
TCGCCATTGTGCCGTGCCCCGCACGGGCTGCAATGCATGTTATTCACCAAACACGGATATAATTCCTCTGTGCACTGCACGTTTATGCATTTTTGACTTGCAGGGCACATATGTGTATCGGTCATTTAAGAGACCTGCTATGGAGAAGAGAAGTGCCATTGCAGTGTTGTAAAGATAAGCTTACCACAATAATTCAACTTCAAACTTGGGAACAGTCTAGGGTGGTACCATAGTGAAAATAAAAGAATATATTTTTTGAGTAATATTTATTGTACAAGTATTTTCAGGTATGTAAGTACTTTTATTTACAAAATCTTAAATAACAGACATTTTCTTATAACATATGCTTGTGTGCTTGGCTAGACTAGCTCCAGGTTTTATTAAACCATTTGTATTATTCATTAGAATGTACCTTTTTAAAAACGAGTATCATTTTTAATTTTATCATAAAATTTACTGCATGTCATGTAGTTGAAACTAATTTTGTAGAGAAGTATAGTCTTGACAACAGTTTCATCCTCTGCTGCGATCCTCGGACCAAATATTTTTCACTATAGAAAAAACTCTTTCCTCGAGCGTTGATGTTCCTGGTAGACAGAGCAAATTCCACCAATTTTGTAAGGTTCATAACTCATAACCTATACATGTTGGCTGTGGAAATGATTTAAGAGCTGGACCAATTTCTCCTTGTAGAAAACCCTTTTTGTTATTGCGTTCTTGAGGAAGTAAGATTTTGTCAATGATGTCTCATCAAATAGCTCGTCTATATCAACTTCTTTATAAAGGTGTTGGGCTTATGATTGGTGTATTTTATTTATAGTGTTAGCCGCAGGTTCAATCTCATTCCAGTTTAATTCTTCTTGCAGACAGATTTTAATGAACCCATTTTATTGAATTGATTTCTAGTGCATTTAAATTTAGGTTGTGTCAATTTTATTTAGTCTGTGCTGTTGCTGTTTTATTTCCGTACACGTGCAAGCAGGTTACGGATAATAACATTCGGTTTGCTTGTTTACAGCCCTCACGATAATTAAAGAAAAAAACCTCGCACTGTAGGTGCGAGAAAGAAACCAATATGCTTCATTTGTAAATTATATTGTTTTTAGGTTCTTTTTCTAGATGTAGTTTTACTTGTGTCCTTAAGAGCTCACCAGCTCCCGGGCACAATCTGAGTTTAAAGTCTGATAATTAGTGTTTGTTTTTGCTTTTACTAGACAGAGTTGTTAACTGTCGATTCGGGCTAAGGCGTGTGTGTGCCGATATGGCAAATTCATTATTATTATTATTATTATATATATATATATATATATATATCAACTTTCAAGCATTTTTTTTATGACAATTAAACAAAAATTATTTCTGTAATTTCTAAATAAAAGTTATATTAAATAACATAATAAAATGTGTTTAAATTATAAGATATTTAAATCGCAGATCACAGGTACGTGTTGAACATACCTTAGCGCGACAAGATCTAAGTGAATTGTTCAACTTCGTCAAAACCACTCTCCCATAATTCATTATATAAAATGCAGCATATGTAAAAATCAGAAACTTCACCGTAGAAATTTTCCAACTCTGAAGGATCTTCAAAACTGTTCAGCAGACGTTTCACGCCTTGTGGTATAAATTTGTTCTTCATTTATTCTTGAATATTTATCTTCGATTTCCTCATCTCCAAAGCAACATCTGTGACACTAGCATTAGTGGGTTTTCTTCATGTAAAGAATGGTCTTGTTAAATAGATTCAACTGCCCGTGCACGGACCATAAAAATATTTAAGGTTTGATTCAAACTCTATGAAACTAGTCTTTGATTTTTGTGAATCATTTTATTGAAATTATTGATTTAATTTTTTTTGTGTGTGTGTATATATATATATATAAACATATTTGAGCTAATAGTCGAGGATGTGATAGCAGCCAAGGACTATAACAGCTGGGGTAAAAAGTAAAGTTTTAAATCATAGCCAGAGTCCTAAAAAGGGAATGGAATCTAATTGTAGCAGGGGTAAAAAGTAAAGGTAAAAATACTAACTCCCAAATTTTTTCAATATAGCTACACAGCTATAATATGACTGAAGAAACAAAACCTATGGTGAGCTGTATCTCAAGTTTATTTCAGCAATAATAACGGTTACCATATTTTAAACTACATTATTTAGTGAATTATAAGATTTAGTTGCTGGTAAGGAAGAGATGAAAGCAAGGATATCAGTGAGAGGAGAAGAATGCACAAGAGTAAAAAACACTCACAGTGAAAGAAGTTATATAAGTTTTTTGTCTTAATTATTCCTACATTACATTTCTTATATCAACATAACAATTCCAAATGGTATCTTCTTTCTATGAGTCATCACAATTTTGATACAAAAAGGTAGTACTAAAGCCCCTTTTTTTAATCAAGTTTTAGTGCAATATTTATGTTGTGTTATTACATGACTCACATAAACTAGTAGATTTTAGGCTGACATTCGAGGTGTTTTGTTGTTGTTTTGTCACTGCATCTCACTACCTGTTCAGGTTATACATATATTTATACTTAGTATATTCTGATATATTAGTGATGAGGAAGGTGTAATTTATAGATTTTGATACGTATCTGTATTTGTGTGAAGGGCAAAGGAAAAAACTGTTTAGGAAAAACAATTTTCAGTACTCTCACCCAGGATTTGAACTCCCTATCATCGGTAGTCCAATCTATTGAAAGAATGTTGTCTTAAGCCATTCGATCACAGAAACGTGGTAACTATGGGGTCATGTGCAAGTACATTCTATTAATTCATTGGCGACATGGTCTGGGGTAAAGAGTAATTCTTATGTTAGACTAGACTGCCGATAGCAGGAGATCGGGGTTCGAATCCCAGTTGGGTGTATTTAAGGGGTTTTTCCCTAAATATTTTTCCACCCCCCTCTCTGCAAATGTAAGTGCATTTCCTTTAAATTCATACTTCCCTGATCATAACACACTAGTACCTGAACAGGTAGTAAGACATTGTGCTAGAAAAAAATTATTTCTATAGCTAAGTTGTTTGAGTGGAATTGTCATATAATATAAACATTTTGGGATTTAATAATGAATATGTTTTATGAGAGTATGTTAGTACATAATTACAAACAATGAATATGTTGTCATTTTTATAATAATAGAATTACATTTTCGACTAATGTTTGTTCTGGATGGATTATTTTAATCAGCTTATCTGCAACTTTTACTAGAAACTAAAATATAATAACTGTAACTTGTGTCTTTTAGCATTGACAGCTGCCCCTGCAAGGTTTGTCTACAGCAAATGGCCTTACAGCTGCAGCCACCTGGGGAAGAGAACTCTTGGAGGAGAAATAGGCTCAGGAATGAATTGAAGGGTATAATTTTGCTATTATTTACATTTTCTTACATCCACACAGGATTTAATAGGGTGTTAAGGCGATAATAATAGAAATAGTCGATAATAGCTGCAACTTAAAAAAATAATGTAAAAACTTTCTTGGTTGTCAGATGATGTAAACTAATAAATTGAACATTAAATTTTGGACTCAAGCCAACTTAAGTAGCCTTCTAGAAATATAGTCAGGGTTCCCCTTTATGGCAATCCGATAATATGGCAGTTTTCAATAATATACATTCTCACTATATTTGGCGCTTGTTTTGCTCTTCCAAAGTTTTTCGACATGACGTGAATGGTGAATGGCTTTGGCTGCCATTTTATGTCAGTAATTAAGTCTGTTTACAGTAGTGATAGCCACTATCAAATTATTTCAAATATCGATTATTGAATGATAATTTTATAGTTTTCATTTGAGTTTTTATTTGATTGTTTTCAATAGTTTTCATTCTACTGATTCAAATGCTTTATTCATTTGTAGCTGTTGTGTGAAGGTATAATTATTTTCAGTCATAACAAAACTGACTACTCAAAATGATGATAGCAGGTATTTTTCCATTTGCCTGTTCCATGAATCACAAACACATTGCAAATATAGACACAAATCAATTATCATATTCATTGCTGGAGGTTTCGCTGGTTGGTTTTTGTGAATGTTTAGTATTTTATTTGAGAAAGGATTCAAATTTCCTATTTATTTAATTGATGTGTTTATTTTAGCTAGTGTACATATGTGACATATAGTAATATTGATTAGAAAAATGATAAACTTAATACAAAATCATAAGGTAGACTATTAATAATCAACTTGTATATGAGAGTGTAAACATGTTATTAGGATTTTATATGGATTTGAAAGTTGAAAAAGGTCAAGTTTCACCTTACAGCGGAGCCTGGAACCTGATCCACTGTTAGAGTGAGGCCATACTTTTCCGTTAATGTTATTTTTTTTAGCCAAGTGCTTGAAATTCTTTAAATTCTAATGTGTACCATGGTTGGCTTAGTTTTTTGTGTTGTCCACAATAAATAAGTTAATCAGAATTTTCTTTATATTAAAATTTGTAGACTTTCAATGGAGTTCTGGTTTTTATTAGATGTATTTAATCTGAACTTTCTAAACACAGCATTCCACTTACAAACGTTTTTAATACAATAAAATACACAATAGTCCCCCATTTCATCAATTATAAACTTTTGACTTACCAAGATTCAAAACCAGGACCCATGTCTCAGGCAGACTAAACTAATGTTTCTGATAATTTTTTCTTTGTTAAAAGGCTCTTGACTTGATTTCAATCAGTCATGGGACCTAGAATATCTTATTATTAACTGTGTGTTTATAGGTCAAGTTAGTTTTTTTTTAATCTTTCTATCTGTTCAGGATATACACATACAGTGTCAGAAAAAAGTTTAAGACCACCCATTAAAAACACAATTTCTCCACATTTCAATATTTTTATTTTCTCAGAATATTACAAAAAAATAGTTTTAGTTGCATTATAATGTTTAGTGATCAATAGGACCCCCTCTAGCCTTGTAGCATGCTTTGATCCTGTCAGGCATGGAGTGGATCAGCTTCCTACATTCTTCACGCGTCACTTTTTGCCATAGGCTTTGGACTGCCAATCTCAGTTCTGCTCCGTTTTTGGGCTTCTGCTTTGCCAATCGATATGCCATGGTGTTCCATAGATTTTCAATTGGGTTGAGGTCTGGACTACGGGGTGGCCGGGAAGCAGTTCAATGTCCTGGCCATCAAACCATGTCCTTGTTGCCTTGGACCGGTGGCATGGGGCGTTGTCCTGCTGGTAGATGTAATTTTCCTCAAGGAGTCTATTTGCTGAAGGAATCATAGTTTCCTGCATAGTTGCACAATATTTGTCACTGTTCATAGCACCATTCACAACCTTACAGTCTCCAGGCCCCTCTGAAGTGATGCAACCCCAGATCATGATTGCATCGCCACCTTGTTGGACTGCAGAGGCGACACATGCCGGCAGAAATTTTTCTGTTCTTGTCCTGCGAACCCTAACCTTACGTCGAGGAAATAGTTCAAAGCGGCACTCATCTGAAAAAATTACTCTCTCCCAAGCTTCTTTAAGCCATCCTAAACGTTCCTTGCAAAACTGAAGTCGTTGTTTTTTGTGTTTCTCATTTAACAGAGGTTTGCGGATTGCAAAATAGGAACCTAGGCCTGCTTCATTTAAACGGTTGCACACAGTTCGCTCAGTTATGTTAATATTATCACAGGACGACTTCAGTTCCCTGAGAAGATCACTGCAGCTAGCATTTCTATCTTTTTTACAAAGCTGCAGCAGCCTACGGTCTTGTCTTAGAGATGTTTTCCTCGGACAGCATGCCCTAGGCCGGTTGGTGATGGTTCCAAACTCATTATATCGCCTGATTGTTTATTGCACACATGTTTTAGACACTCCAACAATATCAACAATTTGTCTTTGTGACTTTCCAGCCTTCATTAAACCAATGATTTGCCACTTAATTTGGTCTGATACTGATTTTTTACCCATCTTGGCCGACAAACACAAAATGCATACAATAACCTCAAAGTAATCACATTAAAATCAGCTGATTGGAGGGAAATGATGAAACAGATGTGCCAACCCACTTCCATAGAGATAAGAAATAACATAATGCTAGGATTAATTAAAAATAAGTAATTTTAAATGTAGTTATTAAAAATCTTAAAAAGTCATGATTTTTTCTCTTGATTTAAAAAAAATTAGGCCACTTTAAAGTTAAAGTACTAATTAGGTAAAAAAAAATAAAGTTTTCAATTTTTAAGCTTTGTGTCAAAACTTTTTAGAGACCAAAAACCATAGCTCTCTGTCCACCCATTTTTTAACTATAAATTTTTCTTTTTTTAAAAATGTGGATTTTTTGGTTGTTTTTGGTTGTGTGCCTTTAAATTAAAAAAAATCTTAATTTCTGAACCACTTGAGCTACAGTAATTTTATTGTCACCAAAATCTTTCACTTTTAATGTATATTCTCATAAAATTAAGAGAGAGTTAATAAAGAAAAAAGTTTAAGACCAGTAAATAAATTAGTTAGTATTTTTAGTATTGAGAGGGTGGTCTTAAACTTTTTTCCGACACTGTATATGATAACTACTCTAATGAAGTAGGGATGAGAAATAAAGCATTTTTAGAGGTAATATACCCGAATTTGCATTGAGGCAGAGTGGGAAACCAATTAGGAAAAACCATCCTCAAAGACCCGACTGGGATTCAAACCTGGTTCTCTCCGCCTTCAGCAAGCCAGCCCAACGCAAAAGTGATGCCTTATACCATTCGGCCACTGAAGCCAATTTGTTTCTTTGAAAACACATGTTTCATAAAAATAAATAATTAAAATAATTGTTTGTTTGCCTTGGAATTCAAATTGTAATCAAATTTTTGCTTCTCTCAGGTTTGAGGACAGACCCCCCAGAAGGCATCGAGGCCATCCCCTTGGACCCAAAATGTTGTCACTGGCAGGCAACTATCACTGGTCCTGTTGGGAGCCCCTACGAGGGTGGGTTGTTCTACCTGTACATACAAGTCCCATACAGCTACCCCATGTGCCCTCCTATTGTACGCTTCCTCACTCGCATCTTCCACCCAAATGTGTCTCGCCACGGTGATGTGGGCATTGACTCGATCCACCACAACTGGAGTCTTGCACTCACCATTTCCAAGGTGCTCATCTCACTGCAGAGCTTACTCACCGATCCGTACTGTGAGGTAAGTAACTGATTATTTATAGGTTATATATATTTGGAGGAAGGTACAGGAAAGGTTAATAGAAAGTAGCCAATGGCAGCATTTTAAAGTGTAAACTGTTTTCTTCTTTTAATTGTGAAAGCCATATTAGTGTGTTCCCTTGTATATGTTTTCTATCCACCTTTCCTGTACCTTCTTCCAAATATATATTACAGACTAGGCCTACCTCTAAAAGTGAAAAGAGATTTTCTTTTAAGAGATGATTATTTATTGGTTGATTTTAAATGAGATTTCAAAATATGTAACAAAATACAGTGAGTAGTAACAAGAGAACGAATCCCACTTGAATAAGGAAAGAAAATTATTCTTAAACAACCTACAACTTAATTATCTTCTTATAGGAGTGTGAGTCCATTTTTTTTCAATTTGAAACAAACTCAAAGAGAATACATAACGCTATGCAATTAAATTATTTAAAAAAATTTTAGAGCAAACTTTTTTTTGCACCTCGTCTTACAACCTGTTCATGTTGTACACATATGTATTAATTATGCTAATTAGCTAGGGATCAGGAAGGTGAATTTAAAGTACTAGTAAATTTATGTTACTAAAATGAATTATTCCATAAAGGCTTGGAAATGTATAGTAAAACTGTGTAGAAATACTTTAAAATAATGAAAATTAAGTGATAGTGATGGAAGCCAAAAGGGATGGTTAGGTAAGGTCTATATAGGAAGGAACAAACACACTTCTCTCTTCATTTCTTCTTATACTTTTCACTTCTTCACGCTTCCACAGCTACACATCGTTTTAATTCCCGGAAATATGTCTTTTTCATATAAAGTGACATATACAAAAAAACACAAAGAAAGATATATTATAAGGAACTACATGCTTGAAGATGCTTGAAACTTGCAAGCTTTCAGTTATTTTTCAAATAAAATATAATATAATATAAACATTTCTTTGGGTTTTAGATCTCTCTCTTTATATGAAAAATAAACATTTTTTAAAGTGCTTTTTCTTTTATTTGTGCTTCATTTTTCAACAATAATTATTGTTTCTATCATATTTATTTTATAATATACTCAGTTTTCTACTTTCTTCAACTGAAGAGTACCCTCAAAGGTTCCAAAAACTACTGTGATATGTCGTGTTTAAGGTTTGAATTCTTAGACAAATCATTTCCTTATATGTTTGTTTCCATTGCCCTTTTATCATTATTTCACCGTTTATAAATATTTTATGTGTGTTAGGTGTGTATGGAGCCAGAAGTCGGTGAGCTGTACCTCAACGATAGAGAGACATTTGAAGATGTCGCCAGAACATGGACATGGCGGTACGCCATGCATGGTGCTTTGGGACCTATATTATAACTGAAATATTAAAAAAGTAATTGCTCAAAATCTCAGCTCAAATATATTATTTGCTTTGTTTTGAGTCTGATTTAAGTCCATTGGGGAGAGGTAGCTTTGAAAACTTTGACGTCAGTTATAGTTCGAAAATAAATTTCAGTATATATGACCACAAAGCACCCAAGCAAAATAATTGACATCTAAAGCACACATTTATGTTAAATTATTATTATTTATAGTCATAAGCATTACAGTTAATCTTCTTCATCTTCATCATCATCATCATCATCATGAACAGTTTCTATCCACTGGCCGGGTCTCTTTTGAACATAAGCCTTTCCAACATATCCTTTCTACCCATCACTTCTCCTCCTCAACAGTGACCCAGTATTTTCCTATATCCTCTACACTACCTTCAGCCTCAGTCTTCTTTTTGACCTCCTGCCTACCCACTCCCCCCTTATCTCCTCCCACTTAATTATCCATCAGCTTCTTTGCTATCTTCTTCATTCTCCTAATATGACCATAGCACCTTAGTCATCTCTTCTCTATCCTGTCCTGCACTGGCTCCTCTTTAATCATTCCTATAACCCTTTCATTTCTTATCCTATTCTTTCTTGTCACTCCTTTAGTACTTCTCAGAAATTTCATTTACTCTCCTGTAGTTATTATATTATTGAAATGCATTTTGTAACAACAACCTGATTTATCAGGGTTTCATTCAAAGTCTGCTAAATATTATTGCAATACAACAATCATGTAAATTATATTTAAAGTCTTAAGCTTTAACTTAAGTTATATAATATAAATAATTCATATATTTTAAACAATTATTTAAAAACAAAAAAATCCTTTCTCTCAACATGAAACACTAACAAAAATATCCAAACTTCGGTTCGGCTTCAGAAATATTTAATAAACTTGATTCCTTTTAGCTTTGAATCAAACTAGTGGACATATACACCCCTACTAGAAATACTTTCATGTATTCATACTCAACTCATAAGATCTGAAGCTTTTCATTTTGACAAATAGCTGATAAAATAATAAATTGAGATGATGTTCATAATTTTTTATTTTCTATTTTACTAACCTACCTTCCTACTTTAATTCCACTTTGGCTTACATAATAGTAGATATGAAAAGGATAAGTTTTTTCATTAAATACCATAGTGAAAATTTTGTTACTTACTTTCAGTAGAAGAGGGGTCTTGGGGTAAAGTACTTTCCTCAGGACCCAATATTCTTGGGCTCAAACCCAACCAGGCTCTAAGAATTTTTATTGAGCGGTAAAAATTCGTACAACTTCAGAGGGCAAGTATAGCCGTCTGTCCCATGTCGACTGTGGCATGTAAAAGAACACTTGAAGGTATTTGAAAATTCCTTTCCCGACAAAATTGGTATGCCCTTTCGCTCTTGCTCATAGAAATTCTCGTGTGTTGATATAATCAATCGGTTCAGAAAGTGCATGTTAAATACCTCAAATAAATAAGTGACAACAAATTTTGTTGTTATTGTATGTACCAATTATTCACCAGCATTCTCTTTATGTGACAAGCCATCATCATTGTTTCATGAATTCATTTAGAACAAGCATGCACCTTCTATTGCTCAGTAGTTATTTTAACAATCCATTGAACACAAAACAAGAAACATTCAGATCATAACTCATTAAATCCTTTTATATATAATCTAATAAGAGCGACTTCACACACTGGCCACTCTTCTTCCACTGCATGCCATCTTGGTCTCAATTGATGTTACATCACTCTACACCAATATCCCCCATATCCACGGACTCGCAGCAATAGAGGAATATCTAAACACACGTCCTGCTGGCACCAGATCCACTACCGCATTCCTGATAAAACTAGCAAGTTTCATTTTGGAGAAAAATTACTTCAGACCTTAAAACAACTGTACACATCAAGGAAACCAACCATTTACAATACCTTCAATATGACAGCTGCCACTCTATGAGCACAAAGAGATCACTCCCACATAGCCTAGACATTAGAGCCAAAAGAATTTTCTCTGACCATAATGACCTTTTACAATACAATAAAAAACTGCAACATGCTTTTATGAACAGAGGCTACCCCAGAGCAATGGTGTGTAGTCAAATAGACAGAGCTCAAAATAGCAGGCCCACAACATCAACAGGAACAAACAACATCATCCCTTTGGTCACTACATACCATCCTGGACTCCACAAACTCAACAATCTCTTGAAAACAGGTTTCCTCATACTGCAATCCTCCACCACTACACAACTTGTCTTCAAGGAACCTCCAAAAGTACCTATAAACAACCAGCCAAACTACGCAACTTACTTGTAAAACCCAAACTGCCGGACCCCACTATTCAACCCAAACCCAAACAAATGTCAGTTTCCTTTCCCTGCAATCGCACCCCCTGCAAAACCTGCACAATACATAAACCAACAAATTCATTCTGCAGCAACATAACTAAAATAAATTATCCTATAAAAGGCCACCATACTTGTGATTCTGAAAACCTCATCTACCAACTGGAATGCAAAAAGTACCAAGCACAATACATTGGTCTCACAACAGAAACACTAAGAAAGAGAAAGAATGGTCATCGACATGACACAAAAATAAAAAATAAAGAGAAACCTGTAGCAGCACATGCCGAAACCGATAATCTGGACTTTTATAACTGTTACACAACCAAGGTGGTCAAATCCCTAAACAAAGCAATATGCAACCCTTCACAAATAAGGATATGGGAACTGGCCCATCAATATATCATCAAATCCAGACAAGCCCCTAACCTCATCCTTAGATAATTCCTCTCCTTCCTACCAGCACACTTATTAGATTCAATATAACATTATTCATAGTGCTGCTATCTATACAGTGATGTCATAACTGAAAAACAGTCAGCTGTGGACAGCCAACCTTACAGTTCAACCAAAAGCATCAGTCTACTCTCTTGACCTGATGAAGCTGTCTGTGACAGTGAAGCTTGTCCTTAAAAATGTGTTTGTGTTTTTTTTAATGTTATATCTAAACAATTTCTACTCCAGTATCACCTAGGTAAGTGTGCTGGCTATCCCTCCTAATTTAAACCATAATTTAGCCTAGTGCTCTATTCCACGTAACCTAAATAATTTTATAATATTCTTTTTATAAAATCATAATAATTACTTATAATTATTCCTTTCGTGCTTTTTGGTTTCCATTTTTAGAAAGTTGATATGCACATTTTACACTCCCTTCTGTTGAGTTCTGATGGATTGAAACCTATATCGAAGGATTAGGCAGTAATGATTAATTTTCTTCAAGAGGCAGTCATTATCTCTTTGTCCAATGGCACCAATGTAAAGTGTGAACTGTATTCTTCTTTTAATTGTAAAAGCTATTTCTGTTAGTCCCTTTTATGTGTTTCTATTTACCTTTTCTGTACCTTCTTCATAATATGATTCTATAGTGGAAATGGTCACACACATTTAAGCACAAATTGAGTAATTGTTTCCTATATCAGACAAAAAATAGAAGAGGGAAAACACTTTATAAACTCTTTGTTGGTGGGTGTGAAATGCTTATTGTGATTCCCATGTATGAGAAAACCAAACACAAAACAGTTTTTTTGCTTCTGTTTTTTTCACACTATCCCCTGTAATGTGTGTACTAGTTCCTTTTTTAATTGTGAAAGCCATGCCATATTTGTTTATAACATTTTTTCACATACTTTTTTTTAAATATATATTGGTAATAAATAAAATGATAATATATTAGGAAAAATTACTACTACTTCCTGAGGAAGATGCTATAATAGCATTGAAATATTGAAGTGTGTGTAAATATGTGTTAGTGTCTTTTCTTTTATTTGTGCTTTACCATTTTCCTAATATACTATCTTTTTATTTATTACTAATTTATTTTGCTCAATGCACTTTATTTCATACATATTAAAATATAAATTGTATTATTTTAAAAATGTAGATAATGGTTGAAATTAGGAGGGATACCCAGCTCACATACCTTTGTTTTTTATGTAATTTGTATTTGTGTCTTTGTATGGAAAAAAAAAATAGTTCTACAGTTACACATTGTTTTAATTTTTGTAAGTGTGAAAGTTTAAGAAGAAATGAAGAGAGTAGTGTGTTTCTTCCTATCTAGGCCTAACCTAACTATCCTTTCAGGTTGGCTCCCTTCACTATCACTTACTTTACATTTGTGTAGTGTGTTTCTACACCTAAAAAATGGTGCCAAAAGATTATGGGATTAAACATTGAAAGGAGGATAGAAAGGCAAGGCCTTGCCCTACCATCCTCCTTTCAATGTTTGATCTTTACTATACACTTATTGATACTGGAATAGTGTAGGCCTCAAAGTTCTAATTAAAACACAACAAAACACATCTGTATGTAATTTACGGGGTGCATTATTCCCCTTCTTCAGTAGAAGAGAATAAAAAACAACCTGAAATTTGGCAGCATAGCTCAAGTTTGATCATGGTCACTTGTATGATTTTGCTAGGAAGAACAGTAAAAGTTAGTTATTTAAGTTACTAAAACAATTTTGATTTATTCATACATCAAATCATGTTTTCAGCAGCTGTCACTAAATAGATATCAGTACCTATAAAATAACACAAATAATAAAGTATAAGGTTATCAATTTTGGCCGCAATAAGATTTGTTTGAATTTATTAACTGTTCTTCCAATCAAAATCAGGGTATAGATACTGTGATTCCCTGGTCCTTGATTTTTTTTTTGCTTCAATTTTCTAGTTTCTTGTTGTTTAGTTTCATTATATTGTGCTGAGCTAATCAACATTATCTCGCACAAGTGAATGGTTATGTAACCTCCTAAAGAAATATCTAATACTCATTAAACTTAGCTGCTTTTGGAGGCCCCATGTTCAAACCCATTGATTATTATCTTCCTTGATCTTCAACGGGCCTCAATTGATTTACTATCCTAAATTACCCTTCCATGGAAGAGTCGTAATATTCGACCTTATGTTTTTTGTCCCCTCTCTCTTTTGTAGCTGGTCGCGCAAGCGCGGTCTTCCTGAGGTGGGACTGGCTCAATTCTCCACTCCTCCTCTCTCCTCACTTTTTAGTCCCGGACTAGGAGCATTCCGATATAGATAAAAAAAAAAGCAGTGACGAGTCAACGACATCGTAGTTAGACTAAGTACAGTACGGTTGATCCATGTTTCGCCGAGTCCTCCTGCACCGCGGCCGACAGTCACTGCCCTAGTCGGACGGTATGGCGTCCAATGGACGGGAACCTTGGGCCCACCGCTGCTATCCCCTCGCCACATCTGACTCGATTTCTTACTGTCTTAC
Source organism: Timema cristinae (assembly GCA_039000515.1). Taxonomy (NCBI): domain Eukaryota; kingdom Metazoa; phylum Arthropoda; class Insecta; order Phasmatodea; family Timematidae; genus Timema; species Timema cristinae. The sequence goes on from JBCFYV010011172.1 coordinate 108,603,934, forward strand.
ACTGCTGATAAATTGCTAGTCCAACCAAATTTGGTCTACAGATGGTTCATAGCTGGTACACTCCGACTCGTCTTCACCTGGTACTTTGTTGGTACCCTCGGTCTGGTCTACCCCTGGTACATTGATGGTACTCTCTGTCGGCTCTACTTCTAGTACCTTGCCGGTACACACCTATCGTTACACCTGGTACCTTGTGGTACTCTCCGTCAGCTCTACATCTAGTACCTTGCCGGGACACACTACTCTGCACTGATACCTTGGTGGTACTCTCCGTCAGCTCTACATCTAGTACCTTGCCGGTACACACTACTCTGCACCTGATACCTTGGTGGTACCTCGTCGGCTCCACATCTATACTTGCCGGTACACACCTACTCTGCACCTGATACCTTGGTGGTACCCTCCGTCGGCTCCACATCTAGTACCTTGTCGGTACACACCTACTCGTCTACACCTGGTACTTTGCTGGTGTATCACAGAGCCAGTTGGACTGCACTCGTGTGGAGTGAGCTGGACTTATCACTTGGAGATTTCACTGCTTTCAGGTTATCAGTATGATTTGAGCGCATGTAATGTTACTCTTATTTATGTTTAGTTAGTCAGCCTCTAGCTTAGTTGGAAGGTTGCCCAGGTTTATAGGCTTAACGCTAGGCTGCCTTTATTAGAAATGTTTTTATAACGCTAATGCGTTTGGGCAACTAGGAGTTTTGTCAAGTGGATTATGTATGTGAACAGCTGCCTGCTGTCATTGGGAGTGCCTGATACTGATTAACGACCTAATTAGGTCGGCAGTCATTGCCACTCGACCAACTTTACTGTTATTCTGGGGTCTCGTTATTGTCACTCCTCTCGAGTGCATTATGTTGGTGGTTGGCCGGTGTGGCTAGCACAGTTCTCCAATATTCATTCCCCTTGGATGGGATTCTAAGCAGCTGTCTCGTGGGCTTGGAAGCCTTGTTAATGTACACCCTTCTTACTAAATTTGGATCTTATTGTTGATGTTATTTAGCCACTTCTAACGTACGGGTTCCCAATTGGGATGTCTAATTCATGTGATGCTGGATTGTGGATGGCTCTCTGGGGTAGTGGGGTACGAAGTTCACTACGTACTCAAAACTCTCAAACAGCTGAACGGTGGTGTTCAGAGGCATATTAAAGATATTTTGAGAATACTAAGTGTGTTGTTTGGCGAAAATGCCACTTAGCAATTAGACAACCAGAATCTTGTGATCCATAATCATGTCATTCATATGTTTGTTGTCCTTTGTTAATAAAATCTTTACTGTTGTTTTAATATTGCTATGTTTACTTGCACCCCCCACCCCCTATATTCCTATAAGGTAGGGTGCAATATTTAGTGAAATATGTTTAAATTGACTAATTTTAACAAAACAGTGAGTATCAATAGTTCAGTGAAAATTTACTTTTGTATAATGGTTCTGGTGATAAATATACCAACGCACCCTCTTGAGTTTTAAGAACATGGCAAGAAGCATGGAATTTGACAATTATTATAGTTATTAAAACTACTGTATGCCTTAAAATAAGCCGCGATTTTTTCCAAGAAACAGCTCTCACAAAAAACTAACTAATGCAGCCTATAATCGCACTCTTAGATAGTACACATTCATTGTTGTACCTATAGGATACGCATGTTATTAAATCAATATATCTCGCCACCGCTATTTAATAATTAATTAACCTTGATAGTTGGCAAAATTATATAAAAATAGGTGAACCATGACAGTTGGCAAAGTTATTTAAAAATAGATGGACCATGACAGTTGGCAAAGTTATTTTTGAATAACTACTATCGTATTTGTGTGTACAATATTTGAGCCATAATGGCAGCAAAATAAAATTATTTTTTCAGTGCATTCTATCGGCAATATATCCTTTTGATAAAGTGAGCTTAAATATTTCTAGTGAGATTTTGTTTCAGTATGTTGGTTAACACTTATTTTAATGTGAGAACAATAACTTAGTATGCGTATTAAATGGTCAACATTTATTCTATTGTGAGAACAATAATTTAGTGCGTGTATCAAATTGAGAACATTTATTCTACTATGAGGACAATTTAGTGGGTGTATTGTGTTATACCCCCTTCTCCTCAACTGGACAAGGGCAGGTGAACACGTACAATAAGGTAAAGAGGGCATGAAAACAACAAGAAAATGAGTTAATTGCAGAAGAGCGTTAGGACCACATATTTGTTGATAGGCCTATACTTGGACCTATTCAATAATCTGCAGCCATGAACCCTTCTCAATCACCATCCACTACTATACCTAAAGACTCAAAAGGAACGGTACGAGAGTCTTTTGTTTGATCAGCCAAAATTACTTTGAACTTGTCGATGTAAATTAAAGATTGCGAGTCTAATAAATAATTATTTATTTGAGAATAGATTAACAATAATTATATATGTATATATGTGACTATATATATATAAGTAACAACAGATAGTTACAAGAGAATTACATAAAATAAAAAAAGGTTATGCCCATAACAATACTGAGGCGCTGTATCCATAGCAACCTTGTCCTAACGGTTACTTTTACAATGTAGCCATTACATAAACAAAAAAAAAGAGGTAAAGGGGTTATGCCCATAACTATACTGAGGCGCTGTAGCCATAGCAACCTTATCCTAACGATTACATTCACTACGTAGCTTACGGCCCTTAACAGGCCTCAGCGGCAACCCGCAGTGCGCGCTTCATAGTTACAAAACATTGGCGTATTACTTAAATGCCAACCCAAAAAGAAAGTAATATACTTATATTATTCTTAGCCCAAATTAATCCAGGCATTCGCCTTGTAAAGGTAAGTTAAAAAAAAATATAAAAGGTCCCTCATAGTTTCAATCACGGGACAACAAGCCGGAAGGGCAAAACCCTGGCAATATATTTAACAAATTATATATAGCATTACGTCATATTAATCTACGTACTTAGCCATTCTTACAATATAACAGAAAATGACAGATGAAAGTCGAAAGGAAATTTAGAATGTACTGGCCAAAAAGAGAATTTAGACCTAACCTATAGTCTATTTAAAATATTCTTTAAATATTTTCCAAACAGTAAATTTTGAGTAGTACGGCCGAAATTTGAATTTATACCTTTGGGAATAATCCCATCCCGTGATGTGTGTCCAAGACACGGGCAAACCAAGAAGTGCCGCTTAAGGCAAACGACATCAGATTATAAGCAATTTTTCTCTGAGAGGAGGGGAACATAGGGGAAGCAAAAGAACATAGTAGAACATTCACATGAAACAGCGGGATTGGTGGTAAAGAACAAATAGGTCATTGGAGAGACGTCGGGAACATCACGTGATCACTGTCTGACCACTTCCCATGGGGCAACGTGAGAAATGCCACGCTCACCACGCCACACCTCCACAGTCTATCAGTTACGCCTTTTCACTCGGGGCGAGAACAATGTACACGGGCCGGGATGTTTGTTGATGAGACTTCACACACGGAGACCGAGAAACGGGGCAGTTTTGGTGAGTCTTGTTATGTCCACTCTTCGTGGTTGTAGACTTGGTGTTATTTAACTCATATTTGCTTCTTGCTTGTAACGTTGATCTCAAGCAACGTTACAGTATTAAATTTGGAAGTGCAACATGACGTATCATGTCTAGAAAAGAGCGGGTTTTAGCCAGGGAATTAGTGTGAACAACTTATCTTTTTTTTCCAAGAGATTTAATTTTGAGTATGAATAACTTAATTTTTTATTTCCAATTGACATAATTTTTAAGTGTAAATTTTGTGAGTTTTTTCTATGAAAGTGACTTTATTTAAGTAACCTTATTTTAAGTGTAAGAACCTTCCATTAAACAATTTATATTTTCAAATGATTTAATTCACTGATCATATTTAAGAGGGAATATTGTTTTTTTCTCTAAAAGTTGTCGAAAATTTAGGGTGCGGTCTATATTTGGGGGCGGCCTATTTTCGGGACAATACGGTACTCTCATGTTTTTATGTGCTAGGTTATGTGATCTGTGTGTCATAACTGTTAGTATCAATACTTTAATATCACCATAATAATATAATTACATTTTTCAGTGTTAACTGTGAAAAATATGTTTGTATTTTCTAACACACCAATCTGTTTGAATATAGTGATATTATCAACATCATGAACTCTTTCCAGCCTGTGGCCGGGTTCGTTTGGTAAAATGTCTCATTCTCACTTTGCCCTTCCATCATTCATCCTCTCTCACTCTCATACACGCTCTTCCTCTATATCTCTCAAAGGTAAACCTATTTCCAGTTTGTGAGGTAATTTGTAAAAAAAAAATATATATATATAAAAATATGTTTTGTTAGTTACATTCAATCTAGTGGCATAGCTACCCATCTCCCATGGCAATTATAACCCTAAATGTCATTACCAAAAAACATAAATCTGTTTCCCCATTAGGGGACTATTCATAAATTACTGCTAAAGTGAGCAAAATATTTATAGCAATAGTTTATACTAGAATTGAAGGTTTTTATTGAATCTTAATCAGTGGCATTTAACCACCGAGTTTTATCTTAAAATATTAACAGACCTTCCCCACAACTTCACGTTTCCAACAACCTTCAGCCCCATCACACTCAACCATCACTCAGAGTGAGCCGTTTAATCATCGATGTGTCCCCTCGACATACATACACCTTTTTTTTAAATCGGGTGTTCTGTTTTTAAAAAGGTCCATTTCTTTTGTCAGTGAACTTAGACCGCCAATGCACCCTGTCCTCTGCCAACTCCTGTTTCAAGAATTTTCTTCTTTCTTTAACCCCTTAAGGCACAGAAAATAGATTCTGAAGATGAATATCTCATTTACATTATTTCTATGATATATAATACATATATTTAAGGAAAACCTCTTTTAACTTTTTGGGGTGGTTTGTAATAAATATTCTTCTTTCATAAACATATATTACTATTATTATTTTACTAAGGGGATGGTTACTAATTTAAATAACTGACCTTTTATTGCCAAGTTTATGATCTATGCATTTTTGAAGAAAAGCTGTATGGAATTATTTTACAGCTACAATTTCTTGTGTAATGCCATGTTGTATCTCTTTAATTATTTCTAGATTACCTTCAGAACCAATAAACAGTTATAATAAAAAGTGTAGTTTATTAGAAAAAACATTGGTAGCGAAGTGAAGACAAATTGTTGTTTCACTATTAATTTTTACAGTTTTATGTTGTGAAAAAACCTATACTCGCAATATTTATATAACTTTTGACACTAAATATCACTTAGAGAATGTTTTACTGCCAAACATATATAACATATTTTGGCCTTGTATGATAAATCAAATTGTGATCATAACATGCAATTTAAATACATGTTACAGTCACATGAACTTAATTTTGTAAAGTAGTCTGATTTTCATAGAAAGACTGCTATTAAAAAACTCCAAACTATACTTCCACAATGGTGTGGAAAAAATATTACAATAATTGTATTTACATTCTTAAACTTTTTAATCATTGGTATAAAATAATTTTTATATTAATCCTTAAGGATGTGTCATTGAAATCTTTTGATAAATCAAAATAAAACATAGTAATTATATAATTCCAAATTTTAGAGACACTCAATCAATGTTGGTAGTCGAAAGTGGGCTTCCTATAAAAATTATAGTCTACATAACATAACAGGACACCAACAATTTAACATAAATTCTTATTTTAGCTAATAATATTTTCACTGTCCAGAGCTTCATATTTGTCAAATCCAGAATCCTTTTTTTTATATGATGCTTCTTACACCCTTAAGTTTTATCCAAAGATGGTTCGTATAACTGATGTTGGCTATTTTATTACTTTTAGCCATGTCTTGGTTTTTTAAGTTGGAATTAATTAAAAACATATTGGGGCTGGTACACTAATAATAAGTTTTAGTTAGAGCTATAGAACAAATTCCAATTCAAAATGTTTTCACCTAAGCTAGTTTTTGAAAACATAGTTAAAATAGTTAGCTGATCAATTTTATTCACTTTATCATGCTTATTAAGAGTTTTGTAAATGGCCAAACAAGTCAATTTAGGATCTGAAAATTTAAGATTTGGTTTTTTCCTAAAAAAAAATTTCAAGAACTTTCAAAACATAAATTATATTAAAATAATATTTATTATTTATGAAAATAAAAACTAAGTAACAATTTTGTTAGGTTATTGAAATAAAATTAATAATGCAAATTTGCTCATGGAAGGAATCTTAAGGCTCTTGGCCCTGTCGAGTGCAGGTCTAAAAACTTATTTTGTGGGATGGTGGGTAGGAGGGTGAAATGGGTGGCGTGGCTTCACAACCTACCAAAGTATCCTTCTGCACCAACAAGGACAGATGAATAATGGAAACCATAGATGGTGCCAGCTACCAGACGGGTCTTGCGGAAAAATCATATGTTTGGAAATGTAAGTTTTCTCAAAAACGAGTGAAATTTCTATGTTAATATTTTCAACACCCTTCAATGTTTATTAATTGTTATATTTTCTTATTTTTGGCTATGTAGCCGGCAGTTTTTTATTGAAAAATCTTAATTTTATGGATATTTGATCACTGTTAAAATGATAGCAGGTGTGTATATAAAAAGTATAACTTAATCAAAAATTTCCGAAACGAAAATTGCAAAACAATAAAAAAATTCTTTAATATTACCATTTGTTTCCACGCCAAATGAAAAGGGATAATTGCTTCAAGAGAAAAAATCACTGTCATTATAACTGTATTACACACTTTTTCTTTAAATCTATAATTTAATTTAATTGATATAAAATGTTTGCTGATAATTTCCTCATGTAAATATGTATTTCAATGTTTGTAAAAAAACCTATAGTAAAATGTGTTAAAAATAATAGTTTACTTTATTCTTCCAAAAATGTATTCATTCTCGAGCTTTAATTTATGTTTGATAGGATTAAATGACAGATTGTAATCTCTATCTAAATATATATCCCATATATGTGAGGAATTAAACGATTGACAGTCATTTCCCTTTTCGTTCTTTCAAAGAGTTTTAATTTTTTCAAACAGTTTTTGAACATTTAATTTCAGTTAAATTTTAATTGTTCAGAAAAGTGTGAAAATAGAAAATAAAGTAAATCTATAGTTAATCTTACACAGGCTATTCAGTTTGATCACTATCTGATTTTTATTCTTATCTTTTGACTACACTTGTACAAGGAAAGCTCGTAAACAAATTAGGAGGGTTGGGGGACATGCTCCACCCAATAATCTGCTCAAAGGAAACTCTTAGTGACAATCATATAATTGAAAATACATATTTAGAGTAATGCAACTCTTTTATTTTTCACAGCTTAACGAATTATTTCCACTATCATTAAGATTCGGATGGACACCTATATAAGAACAATGATTCAAAAATGAGGTGGCCCAATGGCTAGATAATTTTATAATAAAGGAAATTGATAAAACTAAAGAAAAAGGAAAAATAAACTACTAAGAATAAATTTGATGAAGAAAGCCCACCTAGGGAAAGAGGAAAGATGTGGGAAGAATCCAATGCACAAAGGTGACATCTTCTTCCTTTCTTCTGTCTTCTATAGTAGAAGTAGTCACACACACATTTTAAACACAAATATAATAATATTTCGGCATTGTTGCCTTTATCAAACACAAAGAAGAAGAGAGTACAAATAACACAAACAATGGATTACTCCATTTTTTTGGATGTATGGAGTAATCCATTGTTTGTGTTTAAAATGTGTCATCTGTTTCTTGGTCTGCCCAGTGGTGGTTTATCTTCAGGTCTTCCTTCACTTACATCCTTTATTAAGCTTTATCCTCTTCTATGGACATGAGCAAACCACACTTGTCATCTGCTCCTAATGACTGATATGTCAGATACTGTGTATCATTTCTTATCATTCTATTCTTCCTAATACTTCATTCACTTCCTTCTCTTGTTGGTCCAAGTAGCCTCCTCAACACCTTATTTTCAAATTGTACTAATCACCTTGCTGTTCTTTTTGTTACTGTCCAAGTTTCACTGCTATATATTACTATTGGTCTGATTATAGTTTGGTACATACTGGGTTTGATTTTGTTTGATAACATTCTTAATTTGATCATTGAGTGAAGCGCATCTAAACATTTTGTAGCTCTTTGTATTCTTGTTAGGAGGTAGGATTAGGAATGAAACTGTATGCTCAAAAGTTGGGGTACATAAGATAATCGGGAAGCAAGGATGGGATGGTATAGACACGTAATGTGGATGGAAGGGGAGAGGACTCCAAGAAGATGAATGAATATGAAGTATGTGAGGAAGAGACCACAAACGAGACCAAGGAAAAGATGGGAGGGACATAGAGCAGCAAGTGTGCTAGTGAGAGGAAGAGAGCGCAGGGGGAAGAATGGTAGGACAGAGGGAGATGGAGGCATTTTACTAAACAGACCTGACCAGAGGTTGGAAACAGTTCATGATTATGATGATGACGATGTATTCTCATTAATATTTCTTTGTGTTGGTTGATGTTCACTCCTGGGTAACTGACACTATCGACATACATATACATTCATGGCCAGTAGTGCAGTGTAGACTAGCGTAGAGTGACGCAGCAAGTAATTTCTTGATTTCCGGTTTATTTTGTGTCCCAAATTGGGTTGACGTGTGAAACATGACAGAGTTAAATTTCGGACCTGTCCCAGCCAATTCGAGATGGTTGGAAACCCTAAACAAACCTTCGCCCCTTTGAGAAAACATTTTATGCCTCACCGAATCAAGACAGGACTTATATGTATAATTATTTTGGTAAACGTTGCATTAAACGTTGATAACGATTTACTTTATTAGAAGTATTTTTATCAAAAGCGCTGTATGAATATATTCACATTTTGTAATTAACTTTTCTAAATTAACTGTTAAAAAATCCTTCTTATCGAACTCTAGCTGTAAAATCTCTTTGTTTCTTCTCTTGTACATAAAAAGCTAGCTAACTTTTTCTAATATTCTAGTTTTTTATTCCAGCTTATGATTCTCTCCAGTTAAAGTACGAAATAAATAATTTTCTCTCTATTTGCATTTTTTTTGTAACAAAACTTACCTGCGATCTACAATACTTTTAATTTTGAAAAACATGCATTTAAAAACATTATTTTAAATGAATAAACACACTGAAACTCAAGTCTTTTGTTAATTGACCTCACATAACTACATTCTGACTCACTAACAATGCCAACTTGATTACTGACAAATTATTATGTACGAAGCTTAAGAAAGTACATACTAAAATTTATTCAACGTTATCCTCTGTAAAAACAATGCCAATCCTCCTCCATTGTTCTTGGCATTCACGAAGAGGCTAAGGTTAATTAATTCATTTAATTAGGTAGCTATGCTCGTATTGCTAATAAATAACCTAAAGGTTGGAAAATAAAAATATCCTAGTAGTATTTTGCTTCTTTTAAAAGTGCTTAGACATTGGGTTGGTGCTCTTCAAATTCATATAATCAAATTATACTATATTATTTTCAATATTAAATATATATTTATATTATCAAAATATATAATTGAATAATAAAATATAATCTCGGGAAACAATTCTTAATATAATGCACTTAAATCAGAATAAATACTTACATAAAAGTGTTAAAAATGACATGTTCTAGTAGAGGCAAAATAGGTTTAACATGGAATAAAAAGCATTTATTGTATTATATAGAATACTAAAAAAATTTAGAAAATTTTTATTTCTCAGATATTAAATTTGAATATTTTTTCCAGGCTAATTTGCTATGGACTGTCATGCTTTTCGACCCACCCTTTTTCCCACGTAAGGGGTCATACAATATTCCGTGACCCCTTTTCCCTCTTGATCTTGCCCAATTTTGTACGATTTTAATTATTTTTAGACTTAATAATTATTATTAAAGCGAGTGATATGACATTCTACTATATTGTAATTGCAGTAATATTAGGTGCAACACATCATAATCAATTGAAATACAGGTGAAAGTTTATAAAATATATTTATTTTTTGTCTTATCTTAAAAAAACCTAATGGATCCTAGGTCCTCATCTCGCCACTTCGTAGGAAAACACAAAAAAGTACTGAACTCTCCTTCCCCCAGAAACCCTGAAATAATTTAAGGACGGGCCCCTATGTAGCTTTTCACAAAATAATTTTAGTACAAAACTTAACCAAAACGCACACAATTAATTTAATCGTTCTTTAAACGCCAACTAAATGTTTAGCTGGGCCTAGCAGTAAGATTAGGATTCCATAAAATAACAATTTGAATTCGACCGTATTTTAAATATTTTTTAAACAATAGATACAGTTTTTATGTGGCAGCTTTTAAAAAGAAGACTAGCTATAACCCCCAAATATCTCACATTATTTTAGTTTGTTATAAATAATTAAATAAATGAAGGCATATTAATATTTATTTTCAAACAATAAAGGATTATCATAGTACTCGCAGTACTCGCTGGGAATCAAGACTTTTAATAAATTGCCAGTTTGTGAATTTAACTTCTTATTGATATAAGTGCTTAGATCCTTTTGCTATATTTAGATTTTGTAATTGTCCAAACACTCTTTATTGTCATTGAAGTCAAAATAAAGACACTACCTCTCTATACAAATTTACACCTCATAGATATGTATGTATGTATATATATATATATATATATATATATATATATATATAATATATATATTATCTAAAAGTTGAAAAATTACACCTAGACACGGGAATTGAACCCATGTCCAGGTTGTCATTTTTCAATTTTCATAGTATGATATCTAAATGGAGACCTCACTAAAAAGCATAAATAATAGCTTCGGTTTTTTGATTCTTATATAATATTTTTTAATCTGTGATATTTTTATATTAATAAACCTGAGTGATCAATTTAAATAAAATTAAATATAAACACATTATTTTTAAAACACCAACATGTCATTTTAGTAATTTTTCGGCAATCTTTTAGATACATAAAATAACTTTAACTGACTTAGATGCAAATGGTTTTAGCTTTTTTGGACTCTTTAAAATTTATGGTCAATATAATATATATTTAGTTAATTATTTTACTGAAGACCTACTGTGGTAAATCAAGGAAATCTGCAGTTTAGTTGGATTTACTTCTATTTTAGCTGAAAGCTTTATATCACTAGGAAATATGTACGGGTTATATTATAGATTCATCAAACTTCTTCTAATTACCTTTTATTTCAAGCCCAAATACTTGAAACTAAACTTTATTCAGTTCTAATTTAATTGGCTACGGTTTAATTAAGCAGAAAACTTGAAAACTTGTAATTAAACCTTGATTTAAATCTACTTCAGGCTGAAGAGGGGAACCACGGAAACATATTTACAAGTTTTACTGCCACAAATTATATTTTTAGAAGTTAACGTAGTTTTGAAATACTCCATACCTTACCTGCAACTGTGGCCGTATGGTCTAAGGCATCACTCTCTTAATAGACTGGACTGCCGATGTTAGGGAGATAGGGGTTAGAATTCCGGTCCAAGTTTTTTCTTAAATTGTTTTCCACTCTCTCTCTCCACGCAGATGCAGGCATATTCCCCATATATTCAACCTTTCTTCATTACTAACACAGTTTAATTATCATATAAGCGTTTGTAAACCGAGCGGGTAGTAAGACATGGTGCTATAAACATACTTAATACTTTGTAAACATTTAGATTACTTGTAAAACTAAAAAAAAAAAAAAAAAAAAACCACCGACACACACCTGCTTCGGTGGCCGCATGAACTAAGGCGTCATTCTCGTGTTAGACTAGACTGCTTATGACAGGGAGTTGGAATCCCGGTAGGATGTACTGAGGTTAGTTTAAAAAAAAAGTGTTCCACCCTCCACGCAAATGCGGGTACATATCCTCTAAATTCAACCTACATAATCTCTAGATCATTAGTGTAGTTAGCACATACGTGTATAACCTGAACAGGTAGTAAGACGCAGTGCTAAAAAAAATAAGTGGTTTAAATTATTATAATTAACAGATCTACTGACGTTCATAGAAATATATTATTTAAAATAACACCTGGACATGGGACGAGGCTTACCGATGATGTGGTGGTTGCGATTTGGATACCCGTCCAGTACATAGTGTAATGAGGGTAGGTATATGAAAAAAGTATCGATACTTTACTACTATCGATATTTTCCTTAAGATACTGGTATTTTTTTACTCTATACTTTTACTGATATTAGTAGAGGATAGTAGGGTATTATGGAATACCATTTACATTTTTTGTATGTAATTTACTGTTTCTTAGTAAAAACTCCCCAAAGCAGGATGAACACATCCTGTAATTAACTATAGTTAATTTTAACATGTGTAAAAAACTATTATTAATTTTCTTGTTTATAAAAAATAAAAATAATAAAAATATAACAAACTGAGGGTAATATGAAATAGTCGGGTAATAAGGAATACGAGGTTTATACAATGAAAAAGCCATCTAAAGTACAGGAAACCTATTTATTTCTAATTTGAAAAACCAAAACTTTAATATAATGAGTACTTCATGGAAATAGACAGAAATCGCACACGTAATCTGCCTTTTCTGCCCCTGTACAGTCAAGATGAGCCCACAAAGAGCAGCTTAAACACTGAATCCAAATCTCCCCTTTGGAATCTTCGGAGAATTTTCCATCACAGAAGATGCACTCAGTGTCTTTGTTGTCCGGTTCTTTTCCTGGTGGCATGTAGTCCATTACAGATGACACATTAGAATGGAAAGATTCATCGTTGCTGGAGTCATCTCTAGTTGGATTAGTCGCCTTAGGCCTGGCTTTAGAAGAGAGGTTGAAGTTTAATTTTTTAACAGGGGGTCTTTGAGCTTTTGTTCTCTTTTGTATTTTCAAAACTTTGAGTTCCTTCTTCGTCTGTTGTTCTTCCAATCCGGTCTCTAATTCTTTTTTATATGGAGAGCATGTTATTATAGAGGAGGAACCAGCTTTTCTGCCTCTACTTGATTTATGTTTTTTTGGAGGTGGGGGTGAAATCTGAATTGGAAGGACAAGATTGGTCGACTTTGGCTTTACAGGAACAATCACATCAGGAGTTTTGGATGAACACGGTTGAGGTGAATCATAAAGGGTTGATGGACTTGGAATGGGGGCAGGTGTTGGTTCAATAGGTCTTGTTTCAGGCCTTGGAACTGTGAGTGTTAAAGCAATGAAATCCTCACTGCTAAAAACATTTCTATTGACAGGATAAATGCCAGTCGCTTTGAAACCATTAACTGCAATGTCTCCACGTTGTACTTTAAGGTATGCCCTGCCAAATAGCTCCATCATATCAAAAACACTCAAGGGCCTTGAACTGTGCCGTAAAAAGGATCTCACTTCCTCACTATAATGAGATTTTAATGGACCCATGAAGGTTTTGTCCAAGGGTTGGATTTTATGTGAAGAGTGGGGAGGCAGACATATGATCGTAACATGATTTTCTCTAGCTAAGTTGATAACGTCAATGTTATTCTTGTGGGTTGCATGTCCATCAAGGAAAAGCAGGACAGGTGAATCAGCTGAGGGTTTTGCAACATCAATGAAATGTCTAAACCATTTGGTGAAGATGTTTGTTTGTATCCAACCACTTGGGTGACAAGAGGCTATGGTTCCTGGCGGGGCACCTCTAAGCAGCTTTTCATTCATGTTTTTACGTGGAAATATGACTAATGGTGGTATGAAGTCACCTCCAGCACTCATACAAGGAACTATGGTAACAAGGGAACCTCTTTCAGCTGATGTAAGGGACCCGATTTGTCTCTTCCCTTTCAGACCTATTACACGAGGGATTTTACTTTGAACTACAGACAAACCGGTTTCATCTACATTATAAATACCCTGTTAGGAGGATAGTTGTGCTTTTTGAAAACAACGTCGATCAGGTCAAAAAACTTATCAAATTCGTCTTTATTAAACCCCCTGGCTCTGGCAAAGGATGTACCCATCGGTTTACGAACTGAAAGTTTTGGATTCCTTTTCAAGAAAGCATAGAACCAATCTTTGCCTGCGGCTTCATCCTTAAATGGATGGGGAATGTTATTGCGAACTGCAAGTTGGTAGGCAAGATTGCATACTTCCCTTTTGGTTAGTCCATAGAACATTGCCTCCATCTCAACTAAGTACTTCTGTAACTCATCTTCTATTTCTTTCGAAAACACTGGCTTACGGCCTAGAGTAGTTGAGGCGGCTACCTTGGCACTTTTCTCATTACTGTTGGCAAGCCGGAAGAGAGAAGCTCTGGGAACTTGGAACTCCTTAGACGCCTTGAGGTACCCCATCTTCTTCTCCCGAACAGCTTCTATAGCCAAAGTCATCTGGTTCGGACACCAACGTTTTCGCTTCTTTCCCTCATCTTTCTTCTTCTTAGGCATATCTGAAAAAAAATTCAGACGATTTAAAACCCTTATAGTTAACAAAAGGGAGGGGTAAACTTAAAACGAACAAAACATACAAGAAAACTAATGGCTTGCAGGTTTAGTCTGTAGGCAACTGTTTAAATGGCAATAAAATAATTTTATATTTACACCTCAGTGGGCTTACAATTAATTTATAACAGACTAAACTTTGTTTTTTTAATTTAGCCTGACGTTAATTTTGATTTTTTTCATAAATATTGTTTAGAATATAAAGTAACAAAATTAAAAGATAATCTACTTTTCAACCTTTTTCAATATTGTTTATGTCGGGTATTATGGAATACCTAGCATTCCATAATACCCGACACGCCATCTTTGACAGATAGCCTAAAAACTGATGAACAAATACTGTCACTGAAAAACCAATCTCATAACAATAAACTACAACTATTTAGGTGTACATTATGCTTAGTCTTAAAGCTTAAGTCACATTATAGTAGTTAGTACAAATATTTGAAGGCTTACCTGCAAAAATTCTTGTGAAGCACAAAACAAAATTCGTAGCGAAGAGTTAAACAGCAACAGGCGGTCAACTTTCACAGTAGAGCATCATGGGAGTCTTTTGAAGTAGTTCATGCTATTTCCGAGAGATAGTAGCACTAAACAGAACTAAAACCTGAGTATTCCGTATTTCCCGACTATTCCATAATACCCTACTCTCCTCTACTCATACTCTGGTATATAAAAAAAACGACTTTTGTGCTATCTTTACTCATGCTGGGATTAAATGCTTACTAGGGTGGACTTTGGAGGAAGACCAAATGAATCCATTTCTCAATTCTCATTTTCTGCAACGCAACAGTCGCTAGAATTCAATCTCTTTTAGCGCATCATAATAATTCTTCTCACCTAGCTGTTTTTTCATATTTGTTTATAAATATATCCTGATGCCTGACTAAGCGATGGGGTGAATGGTGATCAGTCTTACTACCCCTTCCTTTATCAATGATCACAAACTAAACACAAGCTTCTGTAGAGCTCAATGAACTTATTCGAATGAAGAGTGACCCAAGCCAATGAAGCAGAAAAGTTTATGTTCGTTGTTTAAGCAGATGAAGTAGGGCAGGGTGTCCATTCTTCTATTGTTGGTTCAGCAGTTAATAATAATTCTTGATAAAGTATATAAACGACGAATGTAATTAGTAAAAATATGGCATCTTCTAGAAGTGAATTATGGATAAAAAACATTTTTCCAGAATAAAATTTCGATACCGATACTTACTGTTATCAATATTTTTCTTTCGATACTAGTACGGTAGGCCTATCGATATTTTTCCCCCGATACTTTTAATAAGGTCAGTATCGATACTTTTATTTCGATACAACATAACTAAATGAGGGTGGTTTTTTCTAAATGGGTTTTAATTTTCACTCTATTTCCACACAAATTTGGATATATTCCTTTAAATTCTACCCCCCTTTTTACCTGATTAGTGTAATTAAATACGGATAGACCCGATGGAAGTGAAATGCGAACACGACAAACAATTTCGCTACAAATCCACCTCGGTGGCGTAGTTGGCTAACGCGCTAGTCGTGTTGAGCTCGACTGCTGAAGACGGTGAGATCGAGGTTCGAATCTCGGTCGGGTGAACTGGGTGTGGTTTTTCTTAAATGGTTTTCCACTCTCCCTCCACATAAAGGCGGGTTCATTTCCTCTAATTCAACCTTCCCAATTCCTAATCCATTAGAGTAATTAGTACTTAAAGCGTATAACCCGAACGGGTAGTAAGACGCGGTGCTAAATATTATTAGTTTCGCTACAACACGGTGTTTCTTTTTTTTTTTAAAAAGGACTTAATTAGTGTCACAAATGTCATAAAGCGACAGTCGCAAATAATTGGAGGGAAAAAAAATTCAAATCATTAATACAATTGAGTAATGACTGGAAGTCTCAGTTGCAGATAATCCGTCCTAATTAAATGGTTCTGGATGCGCTGTTTAAATCTAGATATCTGGTGTAACGAGGTATACTGTCATCACTTTAATAGCGCCATAGTTAAATAGGCATTTCATTCCCCTAGTCTGACACTGCTTTATGATGCCATCAATGGCTGGTAGCGCCACGCAGAGAGACATGACCTATTTAAAGAGGTAGTTTATAGCCAGATCTAAACAGGATTAAAGTTCTGGAACCATTTCTGAAAATCTACGTCATCTAGACCTGGTTAAAAAAATATTATATTAATCATTGAAAGCTTTGAAAAAACCAAACAAATTCACAAGAAAAATCTAATAGTAATTTAAGTGGGAACTAGCCTAATTTGTAATCAATATCCTAATTTGTGATCCTTACCCTAGTTTGTGATTCTTACCCTACTCTTGGATCCTTAGCCTAATTTGTGATCACGTGTACTAAACGTCAAGCTAATCTAGTCTTGTTTGGCGGTGATGAGGACATTGAGGTTCAATTCCCGGTCGGGTGTACCCTTAATGCTTTCATTTCTTACTCTACGCATATGCGAGTACCTTTATTATAAATTTTACCTTCATCTTCCCTATAAAATTAGTGTTGATTAAAATTATTGCGGATAGTCCAAACGTGAAATAGTTTTTTTTAAATCATTGCTAACATTTACCCCTCAAGTTAATGAATACGTCTTAAAGATATTGATTTTAACTCAGGGGATGAAACTATCATAACCTACTATGTTTTATCACATGGTTTAGGTTTAGTGATTTTTTGTTGACGCACAGTTTTGGCTTAACTAATTTAAATAATACATTACTTTAACTCAAGCTTTTCTTTTTAAAGTAACAATAAACTTATTCGATGAAACCGGATTAACAAAAAACGAGAAAGTAAAAAACTGATTTAAAAGTTAAGGTGGACGCCTCGGTCAATAAGAAGTATCAATTGCTGTCAGGACACACGGCTTAAAAATACAATAATATGTGTAGTTTTCTGAAACGCCTTGTATATTCTATATACGCGTATACTCCCTATAGCCCATCACCTAAAACCACCCTTTTTCATGTCAATAAGAAAGAGGGGAAATAAAACTAAGAAAATTTTGATCCCAAGTAAAGAAGAAAGTTCGTGTAAACCCCCTCTCTCCCCGAGAGAAATAATAGGCAAGGAATCACTAAGAACAATGATTTTATTAAAAAAAAATTGATCATCTCTCCTAAACAATAACAATATGTACAGTGTGACTAGACTCACCACCTTCGTGGCTTTCAGCTGGTATATTTAGAAATGTCATTCTGAAAAGTTAACGACCAATATTGAAAGTATTTCCTAAAAACATATGCCCCATGGAGTTTTAGTGGTTATAGAATGCTTACATCTACAATCTACACTTCCACCAAGCTTGTGATTCCCAAGTTTTGAGACACATCTACCCACAAAAAAGTATTAGTTTTCCTCAAGACGAATGCCAACAAGTGTGTTTAGTTTTATTACAATAACTAGTTCTCAAACAATTAATTCAAACAATTAAATTGTACTGATTTCACAGTTTCTGAAAGATTAATTCGCTTTGACTGTGGAAATCAAATAAGTGCGTCCCTTTCTGGGGTCTAGTGGTTCAGGTTCTGGCTTGTCTAAAATATATAGCTTGATTTTCTTAAGAATCTTCTGGAAGCTCCTGGATCCCCAATCTCCCTTTTGAGTTGGAGGGCAACCAATTAAAAAATACAACATAAATACTGTACATAATAATTTTACTAACTGCCTCCTTCCCCTTACATAATACAGTTTCCACCACCACTGATTCTTCTCTTCGAGTAAAACATTTAAAGTGCTCCTCAATGGGAAAAATTATTATAGTAAGCCTACCACTACATACATGTGCCCCTAAATTTACAAAGTGGAAAACAGAACAGAAACAAAGTGTACATTGTTTGTAAGGCCACACACATTATTTAAATCAATGCCCTTTGTGGTTACCACAAAAATAATATAATGATCTTCCAGAGGCATTTAATAAGTCATACAGTTTTGCTGCCTCCCCCTCTCTCAATACACTTTGATGCCCCCACCCCTCCCCTTGATACATTTTTGACGCCTCCACCCTCGATGCAATTTTGACGCCCCGCACCCCCTCCCCTCGATACATTTTTGCTGCCTCATCTCCTAACAAAACATTTTGACGCCCCCACCCCTCCCTCGGTGTAACTTTCTAGGTGCGCCACTTTTGTTAAGTGTAGTCAGCTACCCGCCTCGGTGGTGTAGTTGGCTAACGCGCTTGTCGTGTTGAGCTCGACTGCTGAGGACGGGGAGATCGTGGTTCGAATCTCGGTCGGGTGAACTGAGGGGGTTACTAAATGGTTTTCCACTCTCCCTCCACGCAAATTCGGGTTCACTTCCTCTGATTCAACCTTCCTAATTCCTAAATTCATTAACGTAATTAGTACTTAGAGCGTATAACCCGAACGGGTAGTAAGACGCGCTGCTAAATATTAAATATTATTAAAATTGTAGTCTGCTGAAGCAAACTTTGTTTATATGAATCGTTAGTTCGATCTTTGAAAGATCGATTCAATACACTCGATCTTTTGCTTGAATCGATACTACGCCTCTTGATCTATATTGATCCAGAGAATCGATTCAAAGCCAATTAATCGAAAATCCCTAGTTTCAATATAATCCAAATCTTAAATGTCCTGCCACCTCGTGACAGCTATTTGTACTGTAATAAATTTCAAATACTATAAAATAAAATATTAATCTTTAAGAGCTCTGCTATCTTGTGGCAACAATATGTACTATAAAATAATTAAAGTTTCAGAGATTATAAAAGATAATCAATTATTAAGTGCTCTGCTATCTCATGGCAATAATCTGTGCTATAATGCAATAAAAGTTACCAGACAAAATAGTACATTTTTTTAGTGCTCTGGCATCTCGTGACAACAAAATATACTCTATTGCAATTAAATTTATAAAGCACAATACTAAAATTTTTGGTGCCCTGGCAACTCATGACAACAAAATATATATTTTAATGCAATTACAGTTATAAAGCACACTACAAAATTTTTAGTGCTCTGCCCTCTTGAGCTATATAGTTAATTTTACCAAACAATTGTTTACTCGGTAAATGACGCCAACTACTCCTCAGCAAGATGGCCATAGCCTACGTGAGAGCGAAATGAAACGCTAGCCACCAAACAGCGAAACCGAAGTTACTTTAAAGATTGAAAGAAAATTTAGTTTCCCCAATAGACCAAATTGTAATTGAAATGTGGCTACACATTAGCCTGGTAATAAATGAAAACACCCCCATCTCATTACAGCGATTTGAAATTCTAAGTCTAAATTAATAGTTTTGAAAAGATTTCATAATTTAGCCAAAAGGGAATTTTGAAAAAGCGTAAGTTAAGCCCTAGCTTAGAATGTGTTGCTCACCTCTTCAATGGTACAATGAGTACTGATACAAACAAAATACCGCCATATATAGCGAATACACAAGATCATGTCCACAAATAGTAGGGGAGGAAAAGGGTAGGGGGAAGGAAGGGATGAGATCGAGAAGAGCATAGAAGGATGGCAAGCATTCTGGGAACTTGTAAAATGCGCTAGAACAGTCCAAGCGGAAGAAGTAATAATTACGTACGTGGAGCCCCCTTCACTTGTATTTCTTGGGCGTGGCCTTTTTCTCTTGCAGAGATTTGGTTAACACCTCCTTTCAGTCAGTTAGATAGTGTGTTAAGAGGCAGGAGGTCACGGCCAGGCGTGTAAAAGTTGTAGTCCAAATGGGTCGGAGTGTGAGTATTGTGCCATTTGATTGAACTGTTACTTGTAAATTGTAACCTGCTAGTTCTCAAATTTATTTAAATTTTCTATTGTATTACTGTATTTTTAAAGAAAGGCTAAATCTATAGTCCTTTTTCATCAATCTCAGTTTCATGGCTTCCCTTATATGAATAAAAAGTCGTCTAAAATTATTTAATATTACATTTTAATAAACTTTTATCTATAGTTAAAACTCAAAATATAGGGTTGTTAAGGAAAGAGAGAGAGAGCCCTGTTCGTATCTATCGACTTTATCTTGGTGCGAAATATATTTTGAAACAACGAATCGTATAATTAAATATTGCGAAAGAGTGGAATGTTTGCGTGGCAATTTCTCACTTGCCGAGGCGGCTCTCTTAAGTTTCGCAAGAGAAACGAAATAACCAAACAAGAGAGAGAAAAAAAAAGCAGGGTATGTCACTTCTCCATATAGCAAAGAAAATTTAACCTACCTATATGAGTGGA
The DNA here is from genome assembly GCA_039000515.1 of Timema cristinae. Taxonomy (NCBI): domain Eukaryota; kingdom Metazoa; phylum Arthropoda; class Insecta; order Phasmatodea; family Timematidae; genus Timema; species Timema cristinae. Next base: position 108,624,586 of record JBCFYV010011172.1, read on the forward strand.
CTTTGATTCCTAGTTTTGTAATTAATGATTCTTGACAGGAGCTTTGTCCTTTGTCGAGATTGCCCTGTTGTGATGTAGCCGGTGCTGGACTTAACAAAGCAATTTATTTCAAAGTATACAGAGTGGTTATAAAGGGTTGAAACCTATACAATTACTGTGTCAAGCGTCATATTAAACCCTTCACACTTACCGCACTCCTCGTCCACTAATTGAAATTTTGCTGGTGATTAATCGTGGCTTTATATTGTTGTTTCGGCGAAAGGTCTAGTTCATACAATACGGAGGATACTATGAACAATATTGTCAACTATTAGTATTTGTCAAACATGGGAACAAACTTTGGCTTGAATCATATAAATAGAACGTTCTTACGGGTTATTTATATATATATGTATATAAAGGGTTTATTGATATATTATGAATATTAGGAATTTTTTACTTTCCCCATCCAAACAAAATAATAATATAGATGTTATATTTGTTAACGTTTGATCCTATATTGATTAGAGCGGTGAAAATTTTTCGCCTGCTACTTTTAAGGTGGGGATGTAGAGAATGTGAGTTAAGGGAATAATTTTTGCAGTTTGTATAGCAACACTTTTTTTGCCCAAAATAAATATCTCTTTAGTGGAAACATAGCTTAATTTTCTTCACATTATGATGACAACAGTTGTAGATTATCTATCAAGAGCATAACGGCATTAGATGATACTTTTTAAATGAAGGTAAAACGTAATCAAATTTCAGGACACCCTTGACAAATATTCAAGAACTGTTGAAGTCATCATGTGAAGAAAATTAAACTCTGTTTCTACTGAAGCAAATACATCGATCTTGAGGTTTTGATGAATTTTGACGTTTCATGACCTACTGTAACGATGTTACAAAAAGAACAAGCTCAATCAATCAGCGTGGTTGATTTGCAACCATGTATCCTTTTGTATTTTTACTGCTAGGGGAACCTTCGTTCTCTAATGAAACGTAACTCCTGTTTCGCCGCTCGGCCGCTTGTGTCTATTGGCGCTCTTACCGACTGTCTGATTAGCAGTTGATGTTTGTTGGGAATATTTTGAGTATGTTTTTATTAGACAGTTTAAATTAACAAATGGTTATGTGGGGACCGAGCACTTTAAATTTCAGATATGTGCTTTATCTTTAACTCTTATGAACTTATGCTATGTTGTGGGGGTAAAACCAAATAAGTTTTATGTGAGTGATTTCTTGATAGTCTAAATTTACATATAATCATGTGGGAATCCAGGATTCTTAACTATAAGCGATTTTCTTATTAAAATTATTGCTTTGTAGATTTATGTTTGATTGGACGAGGAGCAAGCTCTTAAACTTTAGCATAGCGCTTTGTGTCTTCGAGAGCACTGAATTACATTAGATTGCTATGGGAAAGAGGAATAACTTGGTTCCATAGATTTATTGCTTAATACCTAATGTCTTTAAACACCTGTTTGAGCTGAGCACATATATTTTTAGTACTGCTTGTAACACCGCCCTTAATTCCCAACTAACTAAGGCTGGTGCACAACGAAAGCAAGAATAACAAAAGGGGTATAATAATTGCAGAGGAGCCATTAGGATAATCACAAAGTAAATAGGCCGTACTCAGGTCTATTAATTTTCTGTTTCCCTGAACTCACTCTTCAACTATGTTGTAATGAGGATAATTATATGTACCTTGGTTACCAGCGAGAAGGATATAACATGAGTATTTGATGATATAAAGAAATAGGTGACCTGGTGGTCTAGGGGTAAGGTGTCAGACTTCTATGCTGGCGGCCGGGTTCAATCCTCGGTCCCGGCAAAGATTTATCTGATTACCAAACCCTTCCTTCACCTCTAACAAGACATCTTGTGAATGTGGGGAATGCCAGGCCTCCACCGTGGTTCGGATTCCACGTTAAACTGTAGGTCCTCCATTTCATCTCACAATCACCCTACCATTACACATTAGCGTAAGTGCGTATAACCCGAACGGGTAGAAGACGCGGTGCTAATAATAATAATAATAATATAAAGAAATACTTCAGAAAATAACATTTTATTTATTGAAATTGAATAAAGAGAGATTAAATATTGAACATTAATAAAACTTTGCATATATAAATGTAAGTGAATATTACAACCAAAACAATAGTTGCGGGCAATTTATTACCGAAATCGGTAGGTTACTAATATTTATTTCTTAATGGCAATACCAAACCTCTCAAGCCAAACAGGCTATAAGTTACTCATAAATAACTAACTTTCTTATAAAACTTTTCAAGCCAGACAGGGTATAAGTTACTAACATTCTTTATAACCAGAATACTGTAGCTCTCACACCAGACAGGCTCTTAAGTTACTCATAAGTCACTAACATTATAAAGCCTTCAAGCCAAACAGGTATAAGATACTAACATTTTCAAAATTCTACGCCTTGAAAAAATTGACAAATTGAATACCCTGCGAACCCAGATGGGGTTTTACGTTACACAAAACTAAACTGAAGATAAACATTCTTGAAAATGTCGTATCTAAAAGGATTAAAGTAATACGTGATATCCCTACGAAGTTTATTTTTTTATAGTTGTAAAGGTTTTAAATTTAAATATTAATTCGCTAAACAGAATTTCAACATACAACAGCTTAAAGGGAATTTCGTACCTTCTAAAAACATCCCGACACCTATGTGTGTCCGAGGACCTTATCCTAACAAGAGTATTATTATTATTATTATTATTATCACCGCGTCTTACTACCCATTCGGGTTGTACGCACTTAGGCTAATGAGTAATGGCAGGGTGATTGTGAGATGAAATGAAGGACCTAGAGTTTAACGTGGAATCCGAACTACGGAGGAGGCCTGGCATTCCTCACATTCACAAGATGTCTTGTCAGAGGTGAAGGAAGGGTTTGGTAATCAGATAAATATTTGCCGGGACCGGGATTGAACCCCGGCCGCCAGCACAGAAGTCTGACACCTTACCCCTAGACCACCAGGTCACCCTAACAAGAGTAGTTCGTCCATCTGGACTACACTATTATATACCAACTTATTCTAGCTCAGAGAGGGAGAAGAGGAGTAAACAAAACACAGGCAAACACACAACAATGCAGAAAGGAGGGGATAAATAGATGACGGTAGAATAACGTAGCAGCTGGTTCTAGACCAAATGTTTTAACACATCATTACCTTCTTGCGCGCGCGCCACAATTTTCCTAACATGCCCTGCGATAATGCACAGTTCAGTATTGCATGATTTTCACTCGCTTAGTTGGTCAGTTAAATTCATTGCGGCATGTTATTTTTGTGCGGGGAGTACATTAGTGAGTTGAAGCTGCTGAATGGGGCAACGGTGAGTTTTCTCGTTTTAATTCCAATAGTGTCCAGTCTTGCTTTTATTTATTAACCGTTGTAGCTTTACGGTAATAAACGCTACATGCTCTAATTAAACTTTGATGTATTTGGGCATTGTTTAGATTGTAAGATACTTCCAAGGATAGCATTTATTATTTACCTAGACTTCAGTTACGTTCGAGTACGTATTATTAGCGCATGTGTAAGGCGCTTAGTAAACGATGCTGATATTGCGTCCGTTGGGGACTTTAATTGTACAGTAAAAAATACCTTAGCCGTTAGGCGGTGGGTTTATTATATTTGGTAGTTGTTACTTTATCTCAAAAGACATTATGATAGTACAAATTATTGTCACCAGGCGACTATATATAATAAATAGAGTTTAATTCTCATTTTGACCTTTGAGTTGTAGTTTGTGTAATTGTCTCTGACTTTAAACTTAACTTGGCGAGCATACTAACTAAACAATATGTTTATATTGAATTCTAGTCATATTTATTATATGAATATATTTAACTACAAATCTTCTACTTGGCTTGCCTTGGGCGGTACCTCGGCATTTGCAATATAATTTGTGTATTTTCTATTTCCAATATGTCAAATAAAATAAATAATGTTATTCTCTGGTAACTCCTTTACTATTATTTATCACGCTTCCTGTCAAGTTAAGGTAGTTACACTACCAAATCCGAAAAAGTGTTTTTTGCATTTACGTCTGTCTGTCCATTTGTCTGTCTGTACCTCGGAGTAGAGCCTAAACTATTTTACTGATTGGACTAAAACTTGGTATCTAGAAATTTCATAGGGTTACCCCAAAAAGTTTTTGTGATTGGATATCCAACCCTAAAATTAAGGGTAGTTTATAAAAGGGTGAAAATATTATTATTATTAGCACCGCGTCTTACTACCCGTTTGGGTTGTACGCACTTACGCTAATGTGCAATGGTAGGGTGATTGTGAGATGAAATGAAGGACCTACAGTTTAACGTGAAATCCGAACCACGGAGGAGGCCTGGCATTCCCCACATTCACAAGATGTCTTGTCAGAGGTGAAGGAAGGGTTTGGAAATCAGATAAATCTGTGCCGGGACTGAGGATTGAACCCCGGCCGCCAGCATAGAAGTCCGACTCCTTACTCCTTGGGGGGTGAAAATAGAAAAAATCGATTTAATAAAAATTGGCATTTAACGATTTTGATTAAATTTTATTTCTAAGCATCGATAAATATTAAAAACAAAAATGGCTAGTCTCGAGTTTTCGTCAAAATGACTTTAAGGCTTTCGGTCTGATGCGTAAATTCTATTTTTTTTTCATCATATCATAACTATTTGAGATATGAAATTACTTATAATCGCAAATATGTGGGCCTGTTTATAATAAAAAATCTTTTATTTGAAACATATTTTTAAAAAACAATAATTTTCAAGCTAATTGCAAATATATATATATTTAATTTTTCTAACACATGTTAAATTATTGCGACCGTAAAAAAAAATCTAACCCTAGATGTTGATGGATGTTGACGTTTCATGACCCCCCCCCCCCCCAAACCTAAAAAATTGTTTTCGCAATGCCGTTTGTTTGTCTGTTTAACCCTGAAATTAAAAGTACCTAGTTTAATCAAGTTCGAAAAGAGAAAAATCTATTTTCTCAAAATCGGCTTCAACGATTTTGATTAAAATTCGTATCTAGCTATTGATTGTTTATTAATAAAATTGCTATTTTAATTTTCCCATGAAAATGAGTTTCAGGATACTTTACAGAAGAAAGTTCCTTTTTTCCACAACTATTTGAGATAAAAATAACTTATCATCGCAAAATTGTAGTAATATTAAAAAATTTTAAAAAATATTTGAAATATATCTTTATGAAAACTATAGTTTCTGAGATATTGGCAAATATATTATAACAATTTTGTGAGCTTTAATTGTACAGAATACTACTTAATGTTTAATGCAATAATTCTATAAATCCACAGAGTAAGAAACAAATAATGTCTCAAAAAATTATGTTTTTTTCCTTTAAGCTCTTAGGGAAAATGTTTGTACAGTAGTGATCTATCTCTAATGTTTTAGACTCAATAATCAATATTTACCTCTTTTATCGGTCTAAATTTATAAATGAGAAATTTAATACCAATACTATAACCATAATAAGTGCAACCCCTAGTAAAATGTCGAAAATATCTCGGGTTTGCTAGTGTATATTATTTCGTTTCACATCTATTGCGAGTTTTGAGCAAATATCTCAATTTTTAAACAATGGAGTGAGAAAGTCCAGGCGGAGTTCGTACTATTTATTCCAAATGAGGCCGCCACCGTGGTTCGGATTCCACGTTAAACTGTAGGTCCTTCATTTCATCTCACAATCACCCTACCATTACACATAAGCGTAAGTGCGTACAACCCGAACGGTAGTAAGACGCGGTGCTAATAATAATAATAATAATAATAATAATAATAATGATACGCCACTTGTGGCGATTGGCGACAGGGTTGCCTAACCCGGGCTTAGAAGATGCGAAGCTACTGTAGGTGTATGAGTCAAAGTGAAGAATATTTGAACTTCGACTTCGATATTTCGAAATTTCTCACGGCCTATGTGTTTGTTCATTTGTTTTAAATACTTCAAATAATATATAAACTATATACATATATATATATATACATAACTATATACGCTCCGATGGCCACATAGTATAGGGCGTCACTCTCTGAATACACTTAACAGCCGTTGACGGGGAAGTTGGGTTCGAATCCTGGTTGGGTTTGCTGTCGGTGTATTTCCTAATAGTTTCACACTTTCTCTACACGCAAATACGGTCATACTTTAAATTCAACCTTCACACACCTAACACATTAGGGATTCGAACCTCGAGCTCTCCGTCATCGGCAGTCTAGTCTACTGCGGGAATAGTACTTAGAGTTTAAACTAAGCGGACACTGAAGCAGGTGTGTATGTGTTATCTTTAATTTAATTGACATTTTGAAACTTATAAACTAACACATAGGGACATGAGCCGTTTCGAAATGATTACGAACTATTTTATCGATATAATTACCATCTTATATATGACATATTATAGTTATAATAACCATGTTATATAATATAATATAGACATACATAATATATCAATATTAAATACACATCGATATACAATACAATTGTTTATAAAATACCAAATTTAAGAAAATCAGCAATAAAGTTTATTAACAGGTATAATGCTTTCAGAAATAAATGAAATAATATCTGGTTATTACTCTATAATAAGGTTACATACTATACGCTTTAGTCAGCATAGAGTACGATTTTCAAAGAGCAGCTAAAAATAAAATTACTAGATCCAATTTCACGTATTCATACGCCAGTTCATGTTATCTACAATAATATAGAAAGCGTATAACCCGAACGGGTAGTAAGACGCGGTGCTAATAATAATAATAATATAGAACGATAACATTTTCTAATTTGTTGTCATCATGTTCGTACCATATTTTGTTAATATGGATGAACCATGGGCCATTCTTTAACAATCTCCTCCCCTACCCCTACCCCTAACCCCCTACTCTTTAAGAAGGTTGTCGTGTTGAGCCGACTGCTGAGGACGGGGAGATCGAGGTTCGAATCTCGGTCGGGTGAACTGGGGGTGGTTTTCCCTAAATGGTTTTCCACTCTCCCTCCACGCAAATGCGGGTACACTTACTCTAATTCAACCTTCCCAATTCCTAATCATTAGAGTAATTAGTACTTAAAGCGTATAACCCGAACGGTAGTAAGACGCGGTGCTAAGTATTAAAGAAGGTTACGTTTCACAAGTCCGCTTAGAGATTTTCGATTGAAAGAAAACAAAGATTGAAGGATTGGCTAATTGGTAGCGACCGATTTCCTTTTCCAGTGATAGAAGGGTCATCAAGTTTCTCTTTCATTGTTAAAACCACATTGTTTGTGTGTCCTTATTTTGTTTCCATCCTTCTTTCCTTTAATATCTATAGGTGGGAGAAGGTAAAGAGTGGGCGCTCGAATCTTAGATGCCTTGAATCCCTCAAATCACATGTTATTCGAAAGATTTGAAAAAAAGTGAAAATGTATATTAAAAAAATCTTGGAGGGAATTATATAGACGTGTTTATATGGGATAATAACCCAACCACAAAGAAAACAAAATTATTTAAATATATTAAATTTACTAAAAAAAGTGTTTTCTTTGTTTTTAATTTCTCTCGCAACTCACAGAGAAAGTATTGTGAGCGTCAAAAAATCGAACTCGAGATTTTGATAAATGTTGACGTTTCATGACCCTCTGAAACCTAAAAAAGTGTTTACCGATTCAGCTAAAACTTTATATCGGGGGCTTTAATAAGGTCCCCCCAAGGTTTTTTTTGAATTAGATATCCAACCCTAAATTTAAGGGTGGTTTACTGAAGGGGAAAAAGAGAAAGCATCGATTTTCTAGAAATTCACTTAAAGGATTTTGATTAAATTTTATATGCAGACACTGATTATTTTTATAAACCAGATGGCGTTTCTCATTTTTTCATTAAAATGAATTTGAGGATACTATACCTGGGAGAAATGTTCCTATTTTCATAATTTCTCCGCAACTATTTGAGATACGAGAACTTATCATTGTCAAGTTGTAGTACTATTCAGTGGCGGCTCGTCACTTTATAAGCTGGAGGGCGCAGCCTGTTTAATTAATAAATTATTTCTAAATAATATATTTAAAAGAAGACACAAATTTCGGAATATGTTTTGCTAAATATTCATTTAGTTAAACTCAAAAATTAATATCACAAACAAGATGGAAAGATACAAAAAACTTCCTCTAAAGGACGTGGATGTGTTGTAGAAAAACTGCAGCTGTGTAATGTGCATACATATATAGGTATGTTTTCACTTTGTTCCATACAAAATTCAGGACATGGCCTACCTAATGAATTCTATTCTCTTTTTTGATCAAGAGTTAATCTTGCAATACTCGTTGTCTTAAGCGCCTGAATTGAACTATTCATATTAAGCCTAGTTACAAAAAATATTAAAACATATAACTCAAATAAACATTATCCTAAAATAACCCTACATAATATTATTATAAACACACACGCCACACACATCCTCAAGATGCAGGAGCACGCAGGATGACTGACAACAACTATTGGTGGTTCACGCTATACACATTTCACAAGCTTTCGACCTTAGGGCGCGTAAGGGAGTGCGCCTTCAAAAGAAGAATAAGCAATGCTAGCAAGCTATAGCAGGAGGAGGACAATGGGTTAAGGGGAGGGAAGGTTTGGTTTCACAATGCATGGCGCTGACCGTCGCGCGCCTGACTGCATGCCATTTGAAGACAAGAGGTGAAGAGGTTTGGTTTCCAATATCAGGCGCTGACCGCCTCGCGCCCAACCGCATGCCATTTTAAAAACATTGCCTGCTATTACTTAAACCAAAAACATATTTTTCTTGAAACTATTATGGTAAGATAAAATTGTCGTGAGAGTGCGAATAATAACTTTAAAAGGAACTGGGGATTCGTGGGGTTGGGGCGCCTTAGGGACGAGCCGCCCCTGGTACTATTAAAGATAATCTCTTATTTGAAATATATTTTTATAAAATCAAAAGTTTCTGAGCTATAAGTATATATATATATATATATATATATATTTTAAATTCATGTCTTTTAAAATGAATTTGATTCTTATGATCTTTGGTAGACAAAGATGTATCTCTTTTCTCAATTTTTTTTTTGTAACAGTGTTCCTAGTTCATAATGCACATAGAGTATGTAACAGAGTATATTATTTCAATTATGATCTTTGGTTTGCTGTTTATACAACAATGTAAACACCGATTACTTTGTTTCACAAATCTTACAAGTTCTTAGCAAAATGTCTATTTTTAGATAAAAGCGGTACAGTAATGTAACAATTATTTTATGATGGAATAGACATGACAAACAAGATAGCATTTGTCAGTGTCAACATGCCAGGTCAATTTTAAACATTTTCACTTTAACTAAAATTGTACATTCTTAAAGATTCGAGATTCGAAAGCATATTTTAAGATTCGAAATTTAGAAGTATATGATTCGACCCATAACTAATACATAACAAAGATTTTACAGGTATTGTAACTTAGATAATAAGAAAGAGTTCTTAACGATTATTTCTTAAAGTAACCTAATGTCGCCTTCAATAAACATTATACTCATATCTGCCCAATTTAGCTCGTTATAGGTACAACAGATTATAGAAAATTTGAGCGTTTTGTAAATTGACTTTGAAGGTTGAATTAAAAATGGGAATCTCTAAATAATTTTTCATGATAAATAAGAAAAAAAAACTTTTATAAATAAAAAAAATAAAAAATGGGGTAGTTAACACATAATTTATTTTGGAAAATTGGAATTTTGTTAAATTTATTTGAACAATTTGATTTAAAGTCTATATATTAAGAATAATTATTGAATTTAATAAAATAATGTTTATGTTTTTACAAGGGTATTTTACTAAAACCTATTTTGTAAACATTTTCTTCGAAGCTATAATACATAATATGAAAAAGTTTGTTCGATTGTGTCGTACCATTTATTTATAAATAGGTATGACAACAGATTGTTTCCATATTATAGGAGGAGTTTCATTTGACAGGCTAGTAATAAATATATGGGCTATCAATGGACGGAGAAAGCCTGGAATTCCATCTGTCCCGGACATCTAGATGAACTCAACTTTTTAATAGCATTAGCAACATAAATCCGTGGGTTTACTTTTGATAATATTTTCAATTGAGATCATCCAAATGACCTATTAATAGTTAAACTTGTTTTAACTAATTTACGAAAGGGTCATAAATGTGAACACAATTCACTACTATTTTTTTAAACTAATTTTTTTCTCTTAAAATAGTATTCAAGAGTAGAAGAAAACCAACTCGGAAATTTGTAGGAATTTCGAATAGCAATTTGAGGAGTATGCGGGATTTCCCTTTGACCTAGTTTGGTGGAATTATTTGGATCCAAGTTAACATCTATAGATGGAAAAACAACACAAGACCAATCAGTAGTAGCAGCAACCTCCCGCATAAGGGGGCCATAAGGCTGCTAGCAGGCCAAACATCTGCATCGTTGATCAAGAAAAAATCATTTACTCCAACAGGGATATGAAAGGAAGAATATGGGATAAATTTGGTTTTTAATTTTGAACAGCCACAGTAATTAAGATTAAGCTCTTTAGTCAAGTGAGAATGTCAAGGGTAAAAACTTCAGGGGGAAAATGGATGACAAATAGTTTTGTTTTTTTAAATTTTTTGTTAACTAATGCAAGTAGGTGGCTGTCTTGCTACCAGTCAGAAAATTACGCGCACGTGGACGCTAAGCTACTGGATCCTCGCGCATGTTAGAATTTGCTGACATAGTCTTAAGGTGTGCCAGCCACTATCATAGTTCCATTATCGGCGCTTGCTGACTTGGGCTGGGCCTAAGCTGGTGATTTCGTAACCAGATGAGGCAGAGTCAATTTGAGTTGTAGAGTGTGAAGATAAAGAGTATTGAGTTTCAAATGAAACTAGACATAGCGGTGAGTTAAAAGCTCCGAAATGAAGGGATTTCTTTGCTTAAATCCTTTACCTGATACGACAGATTATAAACCATGATATTCAGTGTGTTAATAATAATAATAATAATAATAATAATAATAATAATAATAATAATAATAATACAATTGAACACATGCCTAAGTTATTTAATTAAATTTGGAATGGTGCCGATAAACTAACCAAACCACGTAGCTAATTATCTTAAGAGGGATAACGAACGCTAGCTTTCATCTGTCGCTATCAAACCTGGTACCACTGGTATGGTAATCAGACACGCTGGTCTGAAACCAGTATATGTCAGTCCATGGGATGATTAATTCACACTATGGACAAATAACCGTGGTTGAGCTTAACTAATCACAACGGTGTGCTTGGATGTACGACCAAACGAGAAGGGATGGGAGAGGTGTCTAAACAAGTCTGCTCCCTGGACTAAGATAATAGAGGGCTACCAATAATTAATTAAGACTCATTAATCGTAATGCTGGAGGCGGATAATCTAAATGACAATATTGTAATATGACTGGCTCCCCTAGAAGATAAATACATTTACTTACTAAATGTGAAACCCTCCAAATATTGTTCTACACACGCCTGTTGGAGGGTTTTCTCTATTGGAAGGATGTGTGTGGCCTTTATGAATTTTTTTTTAGCATTTTTATTTTATTTTATTTTATTCCTACCTCCGTCCATACGTCTGTCCTTCCCTCTCATCCTCCCTTCTTCCATTAATTTATCGTTCATTCCTTCCCCCTTCTATCCATTCCTCCCTTCCCTCTCTCATTAATTGAACCCACTTCGATGGCCACATGTTCTAAGGTGTCAAGCTCGCAGTAGGCTAGACTGCCAATGATGGGAATATCACGGTTCAAATCTCGCTCGGGTGTACTGAAGGTGGTTTTTCCAAAATGGTTTTTCCACGCTTCCTCCACTCCAATCAAGGTATACTTCATCTGAGTATAGCCTTCCTCATCCCTAAGACCATTATCGTAATTAGTACATAAGAGTATAACCCAAATGGTTAGTAAGACGTGGTGCTATATATATATATTTTAAAATGATTACACTCGGTTTACTTTAACGTGTTGCACTATGGTGCAGTGTATAATATGGGGCCATGGTGCTATCGGTCAAGGTAAGACTCCTACCTTTCAAGGAAAGCTGAGCGTACATGTCTCATAATCACGCAGATGATATGATTTTGCTAGCACACTCTCGACTTTGACCTAAGAGCCAAACGATCGATCTCCACCAGCTGCACACATCGTAGCAAAATGAGCAATTTTCACCAGATTTCCGATTGCTCAACGAGTTCTCTCTTACAGAAAGTAGTATATCTCCCTGCAATCACAAAATACGTACATTTTAAAATGCAAACTTTTTTCATAATTGATTTTTTAACATTGGTTCTTTTAAATTGAAGTATTATTTTAAATGTAACACTTTGTAGCTAATTATATAAAATGGAAACTTTTATCATACATTTTTCATGTGAATAGTTTGAATACCATGTTATTCAAATTAATAAAATACGGAATATTTTGTAATTATTTAGTGTGAAATAAGTCCACCAACCCTTCTCTTGGTTCAGTTTATTGAAAATAAAAACCCTCATCAACATGTCCACTTAAAAATTGTTTAGTATTTGGTTTACTAATCAGTTGTATAAAAGATCCTACCTTGGATTTTAAAGTACCAGGTTTGATTCACGACTATGATCGAAAGAACGTTGTTGTGAAATTAAGTTTGTTCTAGTCACCAGTTTCTCTATTAAAGATCTATGGCTTGGCTTTAGTGTTTATCATAATTTTTTAATCCCATCGCGTCTTAGTTCTTGTTTGGGTTCGACGCATACCCATTGGTTGTACTAATGGAGTAGAAATGAGGACGAAATAACTTTAGAGATAATTTGCCCACATTTATGTGATGGGGGAACTGGAAAACTTTTACTTTAAAAAAACCTGTGTACCCTACTGGAAATTGATCCCCGATATTTCCATCTACAAAACAAGAAATCGATATTTAACCATGCGATCACCTATGTGGGAATTAAATCGATAGTTTAGGATTACACTCTGATAGCTATTAAAGTTGTTAAATGAGTAAAATCCTCTTCTCTGGCCTTATATTCAAACGCGCTACCATCGTGTTAGACTTGACTACCGAAGGCGTGGGGATGGTTCAATCCCGGTCGGATGCACCGAGGGTGGGTCTTCCTAAATTGTTTTTCATTCTCCCTTCACGCAAATTCGGGTGCGCTTCATCTAAATTATACCTTCCTAGTCTCTAACACATTAGTTTAATAAGTACGTAGGCGTGTAGCCCAAACGTGCAGTAAGGTGCGTTGCTAAAAAAACTTATTAAAAATTAAATACAATAAAATTAAAATGTAGCATGCCTCGCTAGTGCGACAGTCTAGGTTCCAGACCACCGCCGTGAAGCGAATAGTTCCTTAAAACAAATTACAACCTTTTAATCACCTTCAAGTGCATGTAAAACCTTAATAAACAACACCTACTTAATCATTTATTAAGTGCGCAAATAACGTCGCAAAGGTAAAAATAATATTTATTTATTTTGAGGTGTTTAGTAAGCATTTTCTAAACCGACTGATTATATCATCTCATATTTTTCTATGAGTGAGTGCGAAAGGGCCTACCAATTTTTGCCGGGAAAGGTATTTTCATATACCTTCCAGGGTTCTTTTGTATTCTACAATCAACATGGGCCCAATGGCTTTACTTCCACTCCGAAGGAAGTTGTGCTATGGGTTTTTATCACTCAAGAAAAACCTGTTTACACAGGCTGGGTTTGAAACTAAGAACATCGGATCATGAGGCGGGCACTTTACACCAAGACCACCGAGGTATATATATATATATATATATATATATATATATATATATATATATATATATTATAATATATATTATATATATATATATATGCGTACCTCGTATTAAGGTGCTTCGTTAATACGATATATATAATATATTGATTTTAGTAAAATAATAGTAATTTCTTTCTAAGCAGTTGGCATATAGTAAGTACCATAGTTTAAAATGTTGTAATTCTATTTCTCAAGCTAATGTTTGTCTACTCGTGTAAGTTCTGAGAGGATGGATCTGTTCAAAGAATCTGGTGGGTCCGTTACATGCGACGAGAATTTATAGTAGCTCGTGGAGGTGGCCGGTGACAAGAGTCCCGGCCGTAAATTCCGCCACGTCAACTATCTGGGTCAGCGTGGGCTGGTCGCTGAATCAAAGCCTCTTGCTCTCCAGAATCTCGTCCTCTGTTCTTCCCGTCTGTAACTTTGTGGCGGCTCAACAACCTACCCCGGCCGCTAATTAGAATAGGGGGGGAGTAATACCTTGTACTTGTCAAAGAGACATGCCATAGGAGGTAATTTTAAGTGCTTTGGATTTATAGTTCTGTGAATGTTTATACCGAGAGGTTAAACATTAATTCGAGAGGTATAGAGTCTTCTTATTAACCGTTAATTCAGTGTCCGAATGGTCTAAAGCATCCCTCTTGCATTAGACTGGTTTGTTGATGAAGGGGATATCGGGGTTAGAATGCCGGTCATGTCTACTAAAGGGGATTTTTCCTAAACGGTTCACCAATCTCCTTCAACGCAAATGAGAGCAGATTATCTCTAAAATGTAGAGTAATTATATTATGCGTATGACCTGAACAGATGGTAAGACTCTGTGATGACAGGAAATCGTAAAGAAAATGACAATTACAAGAATCTTTATGTGCTGTTAATGACTAATCAAATTCTCATAGGAAACACCTTTTTGAAAATATAAACAGATTTTTTTAGGTCTACATTAATAACATATGACCCAGATATTATACCCTAAGTGTTATTTTATAGGCATTGGTGATATCTACTAAAATTTACAGCTATAGTAGACATGACTTGACGTATAAATACATAAAAGTAAATCTTGTAGCTTTTATAGACCCCCTCGGTGGCCGCATTGTCTATGGTGTCACTCTTTCAATAGACTGAACTGCCGATGACAAGGAGATCCTTATTTTAATCCCGGTAGGGTGTGTTGAGGGTGGTTTTTAGTAAATGATTTTATACCCTCTCACAGCACAAATGCAGTTACACTTCCTATAAATTCAAACGTACTCATCCCTATCACCGTAGCGTAATTAGCACATATGTGCATAGCTGAAACGGGTAGTAAGATGCTATGCTAAATTAAATTTGTTCAAAGTGTGTTTATATTAGAATTGTTTTTATTGACTTCTTAAAGTGGGTTGGAAGGGGACGCTCGAAAAGGCGAGTGTTTTTGCAGTTTTTATGGCAAAACATTTTGTTGGTCAAAATAAATAGAATATTGCTCCAGTACAAACATAAAGTTTAATTTTCTTCACTTGGGGATATCAACAGTTGTGGAATATGTCTTGAGAATAGCTGCATTAGATAATAAAACTTTTAAATGTAGAGAAAATGTTGTCATTAAATTCCACGACACACTTGACAGATATTCAAGAACTGTGGATATCACCAAGTGAATAAAATTAAACTCTTTGTTTGTACATGAGTATTAGTTTAGTCAAAAAGAGTTTTTCCATGAACACTACAAAAAACACTTGCTTTTTCTCTCATCCCCTTCCTTCCCACTTTGAGGTGCCCTTAAAGTGACTTAAGTGGCTTTTATGGTCCTCCTTAGTGCCTTAATAATGTATCTAGTAATTAGTATTCTATTTACTGCTCTAGCAAGGGGCCTTTACAGTGGCTTCTATTAACATTTTATTTCCTCTTGGGGGTGAGTTTGCGGCTTGACCTCAACTAAACTACTTTAATATTGCCCTTAGAGAGGCCTTTGTGGCCAGATAGTCAATTTTTTTAAACAATAATCTGGATCTTTAAGGGTCTTTCAGGAGGCTCAGATTCAAATCATGACCAATATCTTATAAACACACAACATAATACGAGTGGTGCTGACTCTACTATAGTAATTATAAAAATCAAAGGACAGCTACATCCTTTACATATTAAGGACACAATAACTCAGCAATATATAAAAAAAATCAAACTTGTCTAAAGACTTGGTGTGGATTATTAGATCCAAGCCGAATCTCAGCTTTACTATGACAGTTTTAGTTTAAATATATTGTCTGTGCAGCTACAGATAGAGAAGTAATCAATATCTGTTAAAAAGGGAGAGGGGGGGGGGGATAGAGAGAAGGATAAGAAAGAGTAATGTTCAGCAGGATAGCATCGACTCTACGAGCTGGGGTTGCCATTGTTACAGTTTGTATCAAATAAAGATGGTGGGTATGAATGGGAAGAAAAGTAATACGATTGAGGCGTCTAGTTATATATTGAGTTCAATATAAAACTGTTTTATTTAGTCATTTTGTTTAACACAAGGGTTGTTTACGGCTTATTCTAAATGACAAATACGAGGAAGGCTATTATTTTAGATGTAATGCACACGAGTTAATGTGGAGAGACTTTGGGGAGACCAACATTGATAAACAAAATATGATAACTATCAGACCAAGATTAGAACCTCAATCTAATATATGTTACTGGTAGTAAAATAGCCATTGGTTGATAATTTTTGAAGAAAATATTCCTTTAAAATATATATAGATATATATTAGTAAACAACTTAAGAAATTTAAACCTAAGTTCACCTTATTTATAGTAATTTGATATATACAAGTTGATAACATTTTGTTGTTGTTTTAAAAGTTAGTATTATTGTTTAAAAAATTAATAAATAATACTAATATGAACAATAGACTAAATTAATTTTGATGCATGAGTTTTTATTTAATCTTTCCCACATTCAAATTAATACTGACGAAGTTTCGATTAATATATTTTTGTACACTACCTTTTATTCTCTTACGTGCTGTCCACTAATTTTAACCATCAGGCTAGGAACGAGATATGTAAAGATTGGAGTAAATTTACCCGCATTTACATGGAGAGAGAGAGATAAAAACAACCAAAGCACACGTGTCTTGAATTCGAGCCCCGATCTCCCCGTCAGCGTCTCAGTCCGCGTGCCCACTGATTCGGGCTTCGATTGAGTTGTGTCAATATCAGTTTTAACGTGTGAGAGAGAAACTTAATAAAGCATATATTAAAAATTACCTTTCACAAAATTCTACGCAAATAAATACATTAGATATATGCTTACTCACTTCGGTGGCCACGTGGTCTAACGCGTTACATTCGTGTTATACAAGATTGCTGATGAAGGGGATATTGAGGTTCAACTCTCGGTCAGGTGTACTGAGGTTGGTTTTTCCAAAATTGTTTCCCACTCACCCTCCACGCTAATGCGGGTACACTCCCTCTAAATATAACCTTCCTAATCCCTAAAACTATTAGCGTAATTAGTTTACAAGCAGTGGCGGCTCGTGTATAGGCACTGCGGAACTGCAGCACCCCCTATTTCTACTTGATATTATCGATAAAATTTAATATAATGAGTCCTTTTTTCTTTAATTCTTTATATATTTTTGTAATACAATATATACTCCTTAAGCTTAATGTCAGTACTCCAGTAGCTATCCCCCAGTTTATGAAAAAGATTCAAAAATCTTTGTATGGAACTGTGCGCTTCACAGTGCCAGTGACGTGGTGTTTGACTGTTGTGCGCATGTGCACATAGGAGTGGGGTGGGGAGGAAGACGGGACTGCCTGGTAGAAAGAACACTGTTGCTTTCGCAGTGCCGGCTCTGGCGTGATGGTGGAAGAAAGTTGTATTTTTTACTCAGCGTGTGTTGTGTTTAAAAACCGTGTACCATAATCTTGAATGTGATAAAGTGTAGAATTAGATTATTATTCTGCTTCCAGCTATTCTATTTGATTCATTTTTTTGGTTCTTTTACTAAACAGAAAGACTAAATGCGCTTGCAGTACCTTCAATGGAGAAAAATCTTCTCAATTGTCATCTAGAAATCAAGGAGAAAATTATTTAACTTTTTGCACAAATTAAAACAATAAGAATGGATTTCATTTTTAAATGAATAGATCAAGCTTGAACTGTAACAATTTAGGTTAAAGTAAGTAAAAGTGATTTTTTTTGTTAAGATTTTATCAAGTTCCTGAATATATTTCTTTATATATATATATATATATATATAATAATTAATATATATATATATATATATATTTTCCTTTTACACAATTTAAAAACAAAGGCTTAAAATGTTCTGGAGCAGACCACTAATTTTAGCTACGAGCCACCACTTTATACAAGTACGTAACCCGAACGGGTAGTAAGGTATGATGCAAATAAAAGTGTGAGCGTGTCAATACATCACCCCTAATTTGTCTCAATTTTTTTTTTCTAAAGTACATTTTGATGTCACTCTTGTTGATTGTGAAATTTATGATGAAACGCTATATACAATCCTGTAAATTAACTATAAATGCATGTGCGATAATTACGGCTAGACTACTAAAACTTGAACGTTATTTCAGGGTGTGGTACGGCTTATTATCTCCCATTAATCAAACCCAACAACATATCAATGATCACCAGTTTTCCAATATAACAGCCTCAAGTGGTCAATTGCTGTAATTCATTAGCCCGAGAGAGAGAGAGAGAGCTCCATGTCACTTTCAATCATAACGATTCCCTGGTGACGATGATTACGTCAGGCCAATCACGAAATGGTCCCATGGGTCAGCGCTCTGGCCAACACATCCATCACCCTGGATCAGCGTGACTTCCTGGTCAGATATTGCAACAGATCAAGAGGTCTCGAGAGTGGTTCAATATTAGAGTCAACATCCCCTCAGGAAGGTATTTAGGGGGATAAGGATTCTGGAGCTACTTGAAAGAAGAGATTTGAGCACTCAACAACTTACTTCTTCAGACATATACAAATTAGGAATGGTTATAGAATAAAAAAAAACTGTTTGACACGTGGCGTAAGTTCCAGGCTCCTCTAGTCTGATTTTACTCTAATGGGGAAGTTTAGGTTCGAATTCCGGCTGGGTGTATTGGTATTGTACTAAAGATTCCCACTCCATCAGCATGCAAATGTGGGTGGACTACATCTAAATTTGCCTTCCCTTTTTATTCCACCTATTTAGTAAATCAAGTGTGTATAGCCTGGATTATTACAAATACGCAGTGCTAAAAAAATTGATGTTTCTATCGATAGTAGGTAGTAACACTGATAGGAAATAAGATGTTATAACTAGAACAACAAAATGTTTTAAAATAAAAACATAAGTGTAATTTTTCAAATCAATTACATTTGTAAGAGGGTTGGAGGACATAGCCGTATCGACACACAAACTTATATATTTATGTAACTATATGTTACACCCCATTCGTGAATTACCCCAATTCACGAATCTGGCAAATTTCTGCCAATTCCGTGAACTGGCCTTTCCTCCTGACCATTTAATATACTGGGCAAAAAAAGTCCAGTTCATGAATTGTGCAGCGCTTGTTCTGTACATTTCATGAACTAGGAAGTTCCAATCTTTACCCAACTAAAGAACTGGACGAGTTTTTGGTCAGTCCGAGAAATTGACAAGCGAATAACGGGTTTAGTATGAATTAATTTAACTTTTAATATCTTAGAATAAAATGTTAGGTTGGGTTAGCTTAATATATATTAAAACAAATTTTAGTCAAGTTCCCGTTCATGAAATGAGCAAGAGTTGATGCAATTTTAGCCCATTTTGTGAAATGTTCAAGCGAATAAGCTAGTTCACGGAATGGGCGGAAATTTACTCAATTAATGAAATGGGTAGTTTCACTATTGAGTTATAAAATATACAAATCTATATGCATATAAATAATATATTTCAAAGCCTCAGGCATAGGTAGAAGCATTGTATGTTGAAAGTCATCGATCACACAAAATTAATGGGCCAAATATCAAAGATAAAATATCGGAATCCGGGGCTCAAATCCCGGTCCCAGCATAGATTTATATCTTTACCAAACCCTTCCTTCGTCTTCGTTTCTGGTGCTTTCAATATTTGTGAATGTGTGGAATATCAGGCCCCCACCGTGGTTTGGATCCCACGTTAAACTGTAGGTCCCCTCTGCTTTCCATCATCATCATTCTCGCGTATCATCCTACCATCTGGGGATAATGGAACTCACCCTAATGGTGCCCCCCCCCCACCTCAGAAATGAGTTCCTCCATAAGCCAGGAGAGCAGTGGTAAGAGAAGGTTGAATGACCATATCTAGATCATTAGCTCTCCCCCTTCCCCACATATTTGGTGGTGTAACGACTGCAGGTATTGATTCTCATCAGGGTCGACTTACCTTGTTCATAGCACCAATGAAATAACTTCACACTAGTCACTTCTTAACATATCTGAACAAAATGAAAATTATTTCAGGAAAACACAGAGAATTTATGTTTAGAAAATAGTAGTCTTTAATTAAGGCGGCCGCCTCGGTTAGCGAGAAAGTATCAATAGCCATCAGGCCCCACGGATTAAAATACAATCGTTTGTCTCTTAATTTAAAATTACTTCTCTATTCTGTATTAGCTTATACTCCCTCTAATCTTTTATCTGTAATTAAATTACTCTTTGTTATTTCAATAAGAAAGATTGGAAAGAAAGCTAGGAAACTTCTTATCTCAAGGTAAAGAGGGACCCTCGCTGCTTGTTCTCAAATATCTTAAAATTCTCTTTTATGGGTATATCAAAATAGTACTATATTTGTCAGAGGAAGGCTAAAATAATATAGAGCCCTTTTTCATCAAGCATAGTTTCATAGCTCCGCAATTATTGTTAACAAGTTGTTACAACTGAGCCAATTCCACAGTTTCCCCCAAAAAATTTCCATTAATAAAACCCAAGCTATTTTGAAATAACGCATCGTATAATTAAATATTTTATTAGAACTGAAAATCTGGGTGGCGAATTCTTGCCCACCTAGACAGCCCCCTTAAGAAAGTAGTACCAACTTGGATGCCATAGAGTTTTGGGAGTTTTTCTTCTTACCTACTATGTTATCAGCCCATATTTACCAGAATAAAGTATTTTAAATCCACATTTTGTAAGCATATTTTATCCCCCTTTTATTCAATATTAAAAAAAAATGCTTTTAATAACTGTGAAATTTCTTTTTTAAAGAACACAATTATTACAAACAGAAATATTGGCTCAACACACTTTTATTAATTAAATACAAATATTGTACAGGTTTGTTTTTAATTTCAGAAAATAAATGTGTACACATACATGTGTAAACATTTCAAGTTACAATTCAATGAGTAATATTATCAAGATTGACTTTATTTTCACAGGTTGTATTGTGTCCAAATACATATTTTTATTACTTGCATAAAAAAAGGTACGTTTATATAAACATCCATTTTAATTTTTGACACAAATAATTTTTTAAAAACCAACTTCAGTGGCCGCGTGGTCTAACGCACTATTTTCGTGTTGGACTAGACTCCTATAGACGGGTAAATCGTAGTGCGATTTTGGTTTGGTGCACTAAAGGTTGTTTTTAATAAATTGCTCTACACCTCCCCTCCACGCAAATTCGGATGAATTTCTTCTAAATTAAGCTTTCCTAATACCCAGTCCATTAGTGAAATCAGTACACAGGCGTAGAACCTTCACGGGTATTAAGACGTGGTGCCAAAATATTGATTAGAACTATGTAAATAGCACAATGATACCGTTATTTTAATGATATTATCTTTTTAAACAATAAAGATATTGTTATTATTATTATTATTATTATTATTAGCAGCACCGCGTCTTACTACCCATTCGGGTTATACGCACTTACGCTAATGTGTAATGGTAGGGTGATAGTGAGATGAAATGAAGGACCTACAGTTTAACGTGGAATCGGAACCACGGTGGAGGCCTGGCATTCCCCACATTCACAATATGTCTTGTCAGAGGTGAAGGAAGGGTTTGGTAATCAGATAAATCTTTGCCGGGAGCTGGGATTGAACCCCGGCTGCCAGCATAGAAGTCTGACACCTTACCCTTAGACCACCAGGTCACCTTAAAGATATTGTTAATATAGCCTCTAATTATTGTATGTAATGCAAGTTATGTATGTATACGAGAAAGGGAAATATAGTCTGTTTCGTAAAAATAAATTCCTTGTTCATTTGACTGTTCAAAAAGAGAAAACTGATTTAATGTAGGAGCATAGGTCATATGGTGATTTCTCATTTTTACTGACAGCCATTTCGTATTGGCACTGATACCTCTAGGAAATTTTAAAACGCCAAAATATAAAATCACACAGCTTCAAACTCAAATATAGTCCAATTTTTGTAGGTAGAACCTTACCTGACAGATACAAATTTACAATATCTACTTTCACGTATTTATAAATCAAGTAATGTGATTTGCAACTGTCACTTTTAATAGATTTTTTTGTTTTAAGCACCACTTCTAATACGCCTTTTGAGTGTCGATATTTAAACGTTATCAACGTTGACCACAAATAATATGTTTGTATTTTCTAAACTTTTTCCTAACCGTAAGACCATATCTGTTGTCTAGTGGTCATGAGTTCCTGGCTACAGACCCAGAGGTCCATGATTTGACACCAGACGCTTCCAATTATTGTCGTTTGGTGTGAGTCAGTGAGTCTGTAACGGGTTAAAACTCAGTCTCGTGAGTAAAAATGAGGAGTAACTTGAATAAATAAGTAGCAGCAGCTCCAGTCTAAAAAACTAGGATTAACTACCGAAGGGTTCGTTGTGCTGACCCCATCGCATCCTCTATCCACAAATGTTGGCTATATTATCACAAATGGGATTGGCTACTTTGTCAGTATAGCTTGATTTAGATCTGACGCTATGGAATACTTTCCCTTAAAACCATAAACCTACCATATTCTCAGCTACAATATGTCATGTAAGCCTTATCCGAGTGTTCATAACGTTAGTGGCTACTTTCATGTATTCATCCGTCAAATGATATGTTTATACATTTGTAATGATGTCGATATTACAAATGAAGTTTTACAGATGATGTCAATTTGGATTAGTAGAATCAACTTTTGATTGTTTGCTAAGCTACTTTTAATTTTAGGTGCAACTAGAGATTTAAACAAGTCAACTTGTTTAACTAAACGCCTATGAATATGTCTAAATGCTTTGCGCACAACATGTTTACATAACAAATTGCATACTAAAACCATATAAGGCGTTCCTGTGTATATTTCCTCTACGTTTCACTTGGGATGGAACGCGAGGACAGGTGAGTGGTTTTTTTTGGTAGTTTTTATAGCAAATTTTTTTTTGTCAAAATAAATAAAATAGTGCTCTAGTAGAAACATATTTTAATTTTCTTCACATGATGACCTCAACCGTTCTTGAAAATCTGTCAAGTGTGTTCTGGAATTTAATGACAACTTTTTCTCTTCATTTGAAAAGTTTTTCAATTTATATCGCTATGCTCATGACAGATACTCACCAACTGTTGATAACTTCATGTGAAGAAAATTAAACTATATGTTTTTATTGAAGTAATATTTTGTTTATTTTGGTAAACAAAATATTGGCTATAAAAACAAAATGGGTGTGGCTGTGTCAAAGACACGGCCGTGTGTTGTACTTGAATACGTAATGTTCGTGAATACGTCATATATTTTACGACAGCTGACGATTAAAACTCAAACGAACATTGTAGCTTCTCCGAGTCAAAAGTTATACCAATTGCAAATCTCGATACGCAGCAAAATAACCTCAAAATGGCGGCGCTTCCCCCTCCACCGCGCACGATGCGTCACTGTCCTCGCGTATCGTAATCCATTTTTTGATCCTTTAGCTATCCAGTGGTATAACTTAATTTCGGATGTAGAGGATAGATTCGAAACTACAACGCCAAACTGTATCCCCCGATTTTATTATAATTAGGTTTTTTTGGGATTGCCTCCATATGGTAGCAAATTTAAAGACGTATTCACGTCAAAACTGTGATAACACCTTGCTTTAAACCATGGGAGTTGAGAACGGGAACCTTAACTTGATATTTCAATCGGTACACTGCCACGGAACCATTCAGACTAATCCCGTAAACAAAACCAAACATCACTCAAATTTCAAGTGAGGAATCGTAGTCTATCCAGCGCTATAGTAACATTATTATTATTATTATTATTATTTATTATATTATTATTATTATTATTATTATTATTATATTATTAGCACCACGTCTTACTACCCGTTCGGGTTATACGCACTTATGCTAATGTGTAATGGTAGGGTGATTGTGAGATGAAATGAAGGACCTAGAGTTTAACGTGGGATCCGAACCACGGTGGAGGCCTGGCATTCCCCATATTCACAAGATTTCTTGTCAGAGGTGAAGGAAGGGTTTGGAAATCAGATAAATCTGTGCCGGGACCGAGGATTGAACCCCGCACCCCCAACACGGAATTCTGACACCTTATTCTTAGACCACCAGGTAACCTACATCATCATAGAAATAGCCTGCGGTGATTCGGGTTCAGTCTTACACTTGTTTTATCATTTAAATTAATATGCTGTATGTGTGATTACCATCCGAAAATATTAATTTAAATATAGTATATGATGAAAAATATTACTTAAACACGGGAATTTAATCCAAAGTTAATTTCAATAGAATAAGTTTGAATTTAACTTTTTTTTCTAGACAATAACGGCACTTTCAATACTATTCAATCAATCCTCATGCTAGAAGCATCTAGTTTGGGAAGTTGGTTAGAAATGAACAATAATATTCAAGAGATTTGGGCAACATGTAGGATTAATAACAATTTTTCCTTACGTGATATCGACCAACCCCCTTCTCCTCTGACCAAATACCACTTTGTTTTCTATCTCTATCGTTTAATATCTCTCTTTATTACTAGGTTACTTCTATTTTATATTTCCTTATTGTTTATCAATTTTTATTTCTGTATTTCTCATTTTAAAATCATTACATTTGAATTTTTTTATTGTTTATTATCTCTTTCTATTTCAGAATTTATCTATTGTTTACTATATATTTTTATTTCTGTATTTCTATTGTTAACTATCTCTCATTTCTTTATTTATCTGTTGTTTTAATATTAACATTTTTGAATTTCTCTCTTTATTTCAGAATTTATCTATTGTTTATTAGCTTTTTTAAATCTGTTTTTCTATTTTGTTTAATATCTCTACGTTTTCATTTTACTCTGGTTTGTTATAAGTCTTTATTTGTGTCTTTCCACAATATAATTACATTCGTATTCATGTCATTTTATAAAATGTATTTATTTGAGTATTTCTGTGTGTCTGTCTCAATTTTGAATCCCCTATTTATTTTCTCTGTAAATCCGTTCTTTCACCTCTCTTTTTGTCTCGTCTTTACTCACGAAAGTTTTAGCTTATACAATGGGCGTGAACAGCGTTGTTTCCTTTTCTTTATTCCAGAAGAATAGTTCGTTATCGTTGTTTCTTTATTTCTCTTTACTCCGGCCTTGTTCTCCCCCCTGCCCCCCATATTCTCAGATGTACGTTCATGGACGCGTTGGTCAAAGAGACGTATATTATACACGTCACGATTGAACTGGATATCTCATATTAGGGCCTATTCTTGCGTGAAATTACTATGGAGTTGTCGACCCGGTAAACATCGGGCGGGTATAAGTAGGTGCTAGCTAGCCGCACAACATTTATGACGTGTGCCCACGTGAACTTTTATTTTTTTTAAAAAAGAAGGTAAATACACAAACATAGAAGCAGCAGCAATATCACTTAGGTGTAATTGATTTACTGAAATTTTGTATTTTGTTTATAATTATGTGACTATTCGTTATGAAAACTTGGAATTATAAATAAATAGTATAGTGAGGGTGATTTATTGACCATTTTTGTAAACTGTCTATTTAGAATTAATTTTATTTAATAATAATAATTATTATTGTTTTCTAATGTCAATACTGATCATGAAACACATACACTATTTTTAAAAGCTGACAGCTATGTGCAATTAATTTAAATTAATTCACAGAAAATATAAGCCCACAATATCTAAGCTTAAGGTAATTAAAAACCAATGAGGTAAGGTGAGTTAGATTTTGTCGAACTAAATTAAAATAGACAAGGAGTAAAAACAATATTTGCTTCATACTAAATTACTTTCACCATTATATGACTAAATTATTGGTTTAAAATGAACACTAGGAAATAGAATTTGAACCAAGAACCTTTGAGATATTGCATAAAACCCTTAATGTTGAACTATACATACTTAAGATTCATATATAAGAACAGTTTCTATAACGGTCAAACAATTATTCTAATGTATTTGTTTCCAATTTCAGCCTTTTGGTTTATAGTATAATAATTTTAATATAATTACACCATTGTTGGCAAGTCTGACATAACTATTTGTTTACAAAATGCCAAATATTATACATACTGATTCATTTCAAACATTTGACCTTTCTTAATTATGAACGAGATAACAATTTAATTATTATTTTCTTTATAAGTCTTGTGTGTGTGCCGTGATTAATATGTTAGAGCCTCGACCTACCCATCAACAGCAAGTTGGAATGAATAAGCCTGACAACTTAGTCCACATGTTCACTAATGGGGGTATTGTGATCAATTAAACGACAGGTGAGTCTCCCCGGAATCCTTAATTCAAATTGTAATTCGGTTTCTCTAATTAAAACAATATCATCCCGTTTATTTGTAAGTTCAAAATTTGATCTGCTACAATTTAATTAATTCAGATTATTAAAAATATGTTATTTTTATTAAAAAAAAATTAGGTATCTAACATTAGCTTCATAAACAGACTGATTATATCAGTGCCTGACTCAGTACATTAAATTAAATCTAGAGCAGACACAACATCCAGTACCCCGACTGTTAATTCATCATTGTGAATGGGGAGAACCCGATTTTATTAATGATACATTTTTCGGCGATGCTGGGACTCGAACATTGGGACTCTTATCTCAGTAGGCAGACACGCTACCAAATGAACTAAGATCTCGGCCCACTTTTAATTGAACCAGTCCAAAGAATTATCATCGTCACAAATCTATATCTATTTCAGATATATTTTTGTAAGACCTTTGTCGGACAGTTTTTTTTAAATTTTTTTTTTAGCCTCTCTAAAGAAAGGCGAACGACAGAAACAAATACAAAAGAGTGTGACGGTTTGAAATAGAGGCAAACCATTTCCTCACGAGAGTTCAATACAGATCGTCTCTCTCTTTTTGTGCTTGTGTGTGCTCGTATTGGCAGGACTGCTGTCTTTCCCGATCTGTTATACTTCTCTCGATGTCCGATGAAATTGACACTTATTTCCGAACGAGCGGTTCTCCGATGTATTCAAGAAGTCTTGTGCGCCCTGACACAAGGACAAGCGTGACATTTCTTGACGGTGTTTATTTGAAAATAACGGAGGTTTGTCTCTTCATAGGATTTCCATTTGCCCTGTCGTGAACTTTATGGCGTTAAGTTGAGAATTCGATGTACTAGCCAATTTGGGAATAATGCTCAAATAATTGTATTTATTCACACTGTAGCTATATTTATAGCAAAATATTTTTGTCACAATTTTGTATTCACAATGTATAGTTGATAATTTTATAATTGCACTAAACACAAAACTTTAACTACTAAGTGTATATAGCTTTACTCAAAATACACAATAATTAGTAATTGTATAAAAATATTCAAAACAAGCTAGTATTAATAATTTTATAACTATACCAAAACAATCCATGATTATTATTCATATAATTTGGCTATAATCAAAGAACTTTATAATTATTAATGTAATTATACTTTAAACATGCTATAATAATTATATATGTTGCAGTTTTACTCACCAAATTATATTTAGTCACATTATTATACTGTAATTACTTAAATAATCCTAGCTTGTTTTTACTCACAATACGTTGTATAATTAGACTATTTTCAAAACAAGCTATAGTTAGTTATGTTGTAATTTTATTCAAAAGTTTTATTTCTAAATACATAATGAATACTAAAAACAAGCTATAATTATTAATTTTGTAATAATAATCAAAACAAGTTATAGTAATTATACCCAAACAAGTTATATAAAGTCAAACTACATCGTAAGGCAAAATATGTGGGGAATACCAGGCCTCCACCGTGGTTCGGATTCCACGTTAAACTGTAGGTCCTTCATTTCATCTCACAATCACCCTACCATTACACATTAGCGTAAGTGCGTATAACCCGAACTGGTAGTAAGACGCGGTGCTAATAATAATAAATAATAATAATAATAATAATAATAATAATAATAATAATAATAATAATAAATAATAATAAGGCAAAATAAAACTATCATTTATCTCTAAGTTTGATTTTACCCAATTATGCTTAAGAACAAAACTGCACATGTAGCTTGTTTGAACCAAAAGTAATAAAAATCTCTATACACTTACATCAGGAAAATTATGCTAATACTAGTCTATTTAATTGTGCTCAAAGTTTCGGCGTATAGCGCCGGTAGAGCATAGCCAGGCGAGCATGCGTGTACAACACGATGCGTGGGAGCTAGGCGCGTAGCACTGCGCATGTATTAATGGCAAGCACTTTCTGTCATGTAGGAGTGTTAATGATGACCCTCAGAACGCAATCACATTTCTAGATTGACTAGTGTGTTGTTTTATACTAACTGTGGTATGTTCTGTTGCTGCCTTGCTCCAAGATGTCAAGGTATGTAGTGCCAACCCTGGCTCCAATGCAACCTGTTGTACGTGCGTGCTTGAATAGCTTTGCTTTCCAGTCGTTGTTCGCCGAAACTTTGAACACACATTTAATGGTATCAGTATAGTTTTCCGGATGTACGTGTGCAGAGATTTTGTATTACTTTTGGTTCAAACAAACCACATATGCAGTTTGAGCTATGATTTTCCGAGCACCCTGTATATTTCTAGGGAATACGTACAGTTGGATCACCATAGGAAGACCCTCATAAATTATTTAAAAATACGTGCATAGGAGCTGTCAAAATTGAGAGTTGTACAATAAAAGATAAACGTCTTACCCCCACATATGTTAAGTTACCTGCCAAAATGTTATAAACTCAAAACATTTAGGGTAATTCTTATGTTGAATGACCTTAAGGAGGTACAACAAAAAGTAAGTAAAAATAGGATGTAAGAAGTATTATTTACATTGACTAGCTTACCTATAGGCACATAATACATTTACTTAGCCATCACCCGTAATGGAACCATAGCCTTCAGACTGGTACACTGTATCTTTTTTTACACTAATAAGTTATTTGTATAATATATTATCGTTGAACTCGTGGTCTTGGGGTAAAGTGCTCGAATCTGACCCAATGTTTGCGGTTTCAAACCCAACTGGGATCACTGGTTTTTCTTGAGCGATAAAAATCCGTAACATAACTTCCTTCGGAGGGGAAGTAAAGCCGTAGAAACCATGTTGATTGTGGAATGTAAAAGAACCCTGGAAGGTATGTGAGAATACCTTTCCCGGAAAAATTGGTAGGCCCTTTTGATCTCACTGATAGGAATTATCCTGTACTGATATAAGTGGTCAGTTAAGAAAGTGCGCGTTAAATAGCTCAAAAAGAATATTAAAATACATTATCACCACGTCTTACTACCTGCTCAGGCTATACGCATGTATAATAATTACTCTAACGTGGTAGGAGTACTTTAGAGGCAATCTACCCGCATTTGCATGGAAGAAGATTTGTAAGGCCGTTAGTAAAAGTTACCCTCAGTAGACCCGACCGAGATTCAAACTCTATCTCCCCGTCATCAGCAGGCCAGTCCAACATGACAATGACGTATTAGACCATTCAGCCATCGTAAGCGTGTAATAGGCTATATATTATTTAGATCAAGTGTACCCAAATTTGCGTGAATAAAAAGTTGAGAACCTTTTAGGAAACCAAACAAACCGAGCTAGACTGATTCACTTGTCTTCATGTGTAATCGAGGCAGATTCCAAAACTTTATAGGGGCTCCTTACTACTAAACCACGTGGGACAAACTTCTAGTCATCCTTTACAAGCACTCGGCTACTGGGCTGGTCCCTGGTGGAGTAAACTGGTTGTTAGTTCGGTTTTCTCTCAAGAGAATACCTTTTAAGTGACTTTGTAGCCTATATGACCTTACACAATGTGACATCTAGCAAGAAACCTGAGTAGAGACTGTAATGGGTATGGAACCTTGAAGCAAGGATAAGTTTTAACAAACCAAATTATAAGTCCGCACTACTTTCTGGGAATCGAACTATCATATTCTATCTCCAAATTTACTGTGGGAGCTTTCCCTGGGAAGACAAGAGCCGTAAGAGCTTGTGTTATCACTCCGGTAACTAACTTAGACAATTAACCCACCCCGGTTATACAGGCGTAGCACAGTTACCTACATTGTTTGTTAAAGAAAAGCGAGATTGAAATTATTTTAAAATAAATATATAAAATATTATAAAATTAGAACCACTGTACCATTTCTATTAGTACATATTGCGTTCAATGAATAATGTTTAAAACCACACTTTTATTTAATGCATGGTTAGAGTTTCTTAATTATACCTCACAAATATACATTTATTAAAAAAAATATTTGGGGTATTTAACGTGTACTTTCTAAACCAACTGATCATATCAGCATACGACTTATAAACTAAATTAAATCTAGGACAGTCACAACACCTGCTAAAGCTTCACATTTCAGAAATGATACATTTTTCGGAAATTCCAGGAAGTGAATCCGGTACCCTTACCTCAATAGACAGACAAGCTACCAAATGAGTTAAGGTGTCAGAAAATATAAATCTTAATTTGTATCTTGAAGCAAGTGCCGTAAGTGTTTTAAAGAACAAGACAACTCTTAGTTTTTGGAATGAAAATGGCTTACGTAATATTTTTTGGAAGTTCCTAATAAAATGTTCAGATTACGTGATAAATTATGTATCTTTAGAACATGGAAAACATAAAATTATGTTTTAAATATAAATTAATGTTGTACAGAGGAAAATATTAGGAAGAGAGCATAATAAATGTGTTTTAGTAGAATCCAAAAAGAGGGATCATCAGGAGAAGCTAAAAAAAAGCACATTATCTGGGTCAACTACTAGTTACTGAGTTGTTTAAGGTGGAAATATAGGGAAAGCGATTTAAGGTCAGTGATTTTGCAATTTTAATAGTAAAATATTTTAGGCCAAACTAAATAAAATACATCTTGTGAATGTGTGGAATGCCAGGCCGCCACCGTGGTTCGGATTCCACGTTAAATTGTAGGTCCTTCATTTCATCTCACAATCACCCTACCATTACACATTAGCGTAAGTGCGTATAACCCGAACGGGTAGTAAGACGCGGTGCTAATAATAATAATAAATAATATATTTCTCCGGTATAAACATAGATTTTAATTTTCTTCACATGATAATATCAACATTTCTTGAATATTTTTCAAGAGCATAGGGAGATTAGATGACAAATCTTTTAAATGAAGAGGAAAAGTTGTCATTAGATTCCAGGACACCTTGGGCATATATTCAAGAACTGTTGAAGTCACCATGTGAATAAAACTAAACAATATATTTCCATCAGCGCATTATTTGATTTAGTTTGATCAAAAGAAGTGCTGGTATAAAAAACGAAAAAAATACTGACCTTTTCTCGCGTCCCCTACACTTCCACCATATTAGTGAGAGAGGAAGTGCTTTTTTACCCCAGGTTTGGGATAATGGGTGCATTCAAGTTCCTCCACTTGGGGGCAGGGGTTAAAGTTTCTCCTTGACAACTCAAGGAAGACTATAAGTATCTGAGTGCAATGGCCTAGTACACAAATAAACTTTGAAAACTTGAATCTCTTATATTTATGGTTCTTACCCAACCTAGCTTAAACTAACTTAACATTTCATGAGTTAACGAACTCGTTCTTTATAATTTTATAATTCTATGTGCACAGCTATTTTATGTTCCCGTGTACCTCCATGAAATGGAGGGGGTTGATCCTTGCACCCTCTCTCTCTATAAAAGTGAAGGAACTAAAATATCGCACACTGAATGAATGCTTATAATAGCTTCCTTGAGGGGTCGTATAGGAACTAGACAATTGAACTCTGCATATAATCGCTTCCTTGAGGTGTCGTGTTGAAACTAGACTAGTGCACTCTGCTTATATTCTCTTCCTTGAAGTGTCGTGTTGGAACTAGACTAGTGCACTCTTCTTATATTCTCTTTCTTGAGGTGTCGTGTTGGAACTAGACTATTGCACTCTGCTTTTATTCGCTTCCTTGAAGTGTCGTGTTGGAACTAGACTAGTGCACTCTGCTTATATTCGCTTCCTTGAAGTGTCGTGTTGGAACTAGACTAGTGCACTCTGCTTATATTCTCTTCCTTGAAGTGTCGTGTTGGAACTAGACTAGTGCACTTTGCTTATATTCTCTTCCTTGAAGTGTCGTGTTGGAACTAGACTAGTGCACTTTGCTTATATTCGCTTTCTTGAAGTGTCGTGATGGAACTAGACTAGCTCACTCTGATTATATTCTCTTTCTTGAGGTGTCGTGTTGGAACTAGACTATTGCACTCTGCTTTTATTCGCTTCCTTGAAGTGTCGTGTTGGAACTAGACTAGTGCACTCTGCTTATATTCTCTTCCTTGAGGTGTCGTGTTGGAACTAGACTAGTGCACTCTGCTTATATTCGCTTCCTTGAAGTGTCGTGTTGGAACTAGACTAGTGCACTCTGCTTATATTCTCTTCCTTGAGGTGTCGTGTTGGAACTAAACTAGTGCACTCTGCTTATATTCGCTTCCTTGAAGTGTCGTGTTGGAACTATACTAGTGCACTCTGCTTATATTCTCTTCCTTGAAGTTTCGTGTTGGAACTAGACTAGTGCACTTTGCTTATATTCGCTTTCTTGAAGTGTCGTGTTGTAACTAGACTAGTGCACTCTGCTTATATTCTCTTTCTTGAGGTGTCGTGTTGGAACTAGACTAGTGCACCTGCTTATATTCTCTTTCTTGAGGTGTCGTGTTGGAACTAGACTAGTGCACTCTGCTTATATTTTCTTCCTTGAAGTGTCGTGTTGGAACTAGACTAGTGCACTCTGCTTATATTCTCTTCCTTGAAGTGTCGTGCTGGAACTAGACTAGTGCACTTTGCTTATATTCGCTTTCTTGAAGTGTCGTGTTGGAACTAGACTAGTGCACTTTGCTTATATTCTCTTTGTTGAGGTGTCGTGTTGGAACTAGACTAGTGCACTCTGCTTATATTCTCTTCCTTGAAGTGTCGTGTTGGAACTAGACTAGTGCACTTTGCTTATATTCGCTTTCTTGAAGTGTCGTGTGGAACTAGACTAGTGCACTCTGCTTATGTTTTCTTCCTAGAGGTGTCGTTTTGGAACTAGACTAGTGCACTCTGATTATATTCGCTTCCTTGAAGTGTCGTGTTGGAACTAGACTAGTGCACTCTGCTTGTATTCGCTTCCTTGAAGTGTCGTGTTGGAACTAGACTAGTGCACTCTGCTTGTATTCGCTTTCTTGAAGTGTCGTGTTGGAACTAGACTAGTGCACTATGCTTTTATTCGCTTTCTCGAAGTGTCGTGTTGGAACTAGACTAGTGCACTCTGCTTATGTTCTCTTCATAGAGGTGTCGTTTTGGAACTAGACTAGTGCACTCTGCTTATATTCGCTTCCTTGAAGTGTCGTGTTGGAACTAGACTAGTGCACTCTGCTTGTATTCGCTTTCTTGAAGTGTCGTGTTGGAACTAGACTAGGGCACTCTGCTTATGTTCTCTTCCTAGAGGTGTCGTTTTGGAACTAGACTAGTGCACTCTGCTTATATTCGCTTCCTTGAAGTGTCGTGTTGGAACTAGACTAGTGCACTCTGCTTATGTTCTCTTCCTAGAGGTGTCGTTTTGGAACTAGACTAGTGCACTCTACTTATATTCGCTTCCTTGAAGTGTCGTGTTGGAACTAGACTAGTGCACTTTGCTTTTATTCTCTTTGTTGAGGTGTCGTGTTGGAACTAGACTAGTGCACTCTGCTTATATTCTCTTCCTTGAAGTGTCGTGTTGGAACTAGAATAGTGCACTTTGCTTATATTCGCTTTCTTGAAGTGTCGTGTGGAACTAGACTAGTGCACTCTGCTTATGTTTTCTTCCTAGAGGTGTCGTTTTGGAACTAGACTAGTGCACTCTGATTATATTCGCTTCCTTGAAGTGTCGTGTTGGAACTAGACTAGTGCACTCTGCTTATATTCTCTTCCTTGAACTTTCGTGTTGGAACTAGACTAGTGCACTCTGCTTATATTCGCTTCCTTGAGGTGTCGTGTTGTAACTAGACTAGTGCACTCTGCTTATATTCGCATTCTTGAAGTGTCGTGTTGGAACTAGACTAGTGCACTCTGCTTATATTCGCTTCCTTGAAGTGTCGTGTTGGAACTAGACTAGTGCACTCTGCTTGTATTCGCTTCCTTGAAGTGTCGTGTTGGAACTAGACTAGTGCACTCTGCTTGTATTCGCTTCCTTGAAGTGTCGTGTTGGAACTAGACTAGTGCACTCTGCTTATATTCTCTTCCTTGAACTGTCGTGTTGGAACTAGACTAGTGCACTCTACTTATACTCGCTTCCTTGAGGTGTCGTGTTGGAACTAGACTAGTGCACTCTGCTTATATTCGCTTCCTTGAGGTGTCGTGTTGGAACTAGACTAGTGCACTCTGCTTATATTCGCTTCCTTGAAGTGTCGTGTTGGAACTAGACTAGTGCACTCTGCTTGTATTCGCTTCCTTGAAGTGTCGTGTTGGAACTAGACTAGTGCACTCTGCTTTTATTCGCTTCCTTGAAGTGTCGTGTTGGAACTAGACTAGTGCACTCTGCTTGTATTCGCTTCCTTGAAGTGTCGTGTTGGAACTAGACTAGTCCACTCTGCTTATATTCGCTTCCTTGAAGTGTCGTGTTGGAACTAGACTAGTGCACTCTGCTTATATTCTCTTCCTTGAGGTGTCGTGTTGGAACTAGACTAGCTCACTCTGATTTATTCGCTTCCTTGAAGTGTCGTGTTGGAACTAGACTAGTGCACTCTGCTTATATTCGCTTCCTTGAATGTGTCGTGTTGGAACTAGACTAGTGCACTCTGCTTATATTCTCTTCCTTGAAGTGTCGTGTTGGAACTAGACTAGTGCACTTTGCTTATATTCTCTTCCTTGAAGTGTCGTGTTGGAACTAGACTAGTGCACTTTGCTTATATTCGCTTTCTTGAAGTGTCGTGATGGAACTAGACTAGCTCACTCTGATTATATTCTCTTTCTTGAGGTGTCGTGTTGGAACTAGACTATTGCACTCTGCTTTTATTCGCTTCCTTGAAGTGTCGTTTTGGAACTAGACTAGTGCACTCTGCTTATATTCGCTTCCTTGAAGTGTCGTGTTGGAACTAGACTAGTGCACTCTGATTGTATTCGCTTTCTTGAAGTGTCGTGTTGTAACTAGACTAGTGCACTTTGCTTATATTCGCTTTCTTGAAGTGTCGTGTTGTAACTAGACTAGTGCACTCTGCTTATATTCTCTTTCTTGAGGTGTCGTGTTGGAACTAGACTAGTGCATCTCTGCTTATATTCTCTTTCTTGAGGTGTCGTGTTGGAACTAGACTAGTGCACTCTGCTTATATTTTTCTTCCTTGAAGTGTCGTGTTGGAACTAGACTAGTGCACTCTGCTTATATTCTCTTCCTTGAAGTGTCGTGCTGGAACTAGACTAGTGCACTTTGCTTATATTCGCTTTCTTGAAGTGTCGTGTTGGAACTAGACTAGTGCACTTTGCTTATATTCTCTTTGTTGAGGTGTCGTGTTGGAACTAGACTAGTGCATCTCGCTTATATTCTCTTCCTTGAAGTGTCGTGTTGGAACTAGACTAGTGCACTTTGCTATATTCGCTTTCTTGAAGTGTCGTTGGAACTAGACTAGTGCACTCTGCTTATGTTTTCTTCCTAGAGGTGTCGTTTTGGAACTAGACTAGTGCACTCTGATTATATTCGCTTCCTTGAAGTGTCGTGTTGGAACTAGACTAGTGCACTCTGCTTGTATTCGCTTTCCTTGAAGTGTCGTGTTGGAACTAGACTAGTGCACTCTGCTTGTATTCGCTTTCTTGAAGTGTCGTGTTGGAACTAGACTAGTGCACTATGCTTTTATTCGCTTTCTCGAAGTGTCGTGTTGGAACTAGACTAGTGCACTCTGCTTATGTTTCTTCATAGAGGTGTCGTTTGTGAACTAGACTAGTGCACTCTGCTTATATTCGCTTCCTTGAAGTGTCTGTTGGAACTAGACTAGTGCACTCTGCTTGTAAATTTGCTTTCTTGAAGTTGTCGTGTTGGAACTAGACTATGCACTCTGCTTGTTATTCGCTTTCTGAAGTGTCGTGTTGGAACTAGACTAGTGCACTATGCTTTTATTCGCTTTCTCGAAGTGTCCGTGTTGGAACTAGACTAGTGCACTCTGCTTATGTTCTCTTCATAGAGGTGTCGTTTTGGAACTAGACTAGTGCACTCTGCTTATATTCGCTTCTGAAGTGTCGTGTTGGAATAGACTATGTGCACTCTGCTTGTATTCGCTTTCTTGAAGTGTCGTGTTGGAACTAGACTAGGCACTCTGCTTATGTTCTCTTCCTAGAGGTTCGTTTTGGAACTAGACTAGTGCACTCTGCTTATATTCGCTTCTTAAGTTCGGTTGAACTAAACTAGTGCACTCTGCTTATGTTCTTCCTAGAGGTGTCGTTTGGAACTAGACTAGTGCACTCTACTTATATCGCTTCCTTGAAGTGTCGTGTTGGAACTAGACATGCACTTTGCTTTTATTCTCTTTGTGAGGTGTCGTGTTGGAACTAGACTATGCACTCTGCTTATATTCTCTTCTGAATGTCGTGTTGGAACTAGACTAGTGCACTTTGCTTATATTCGCTTTCTGAAGTGTCGTGTGAACTAGACTAGCACTCTGCTTATTTTTCTTCCTAAGTTCGTTTTGGAACTAGACTATGCACTCTGATTATATTCGCTTCCTTGAATGTCGTTTGGAACTAACTAGTGCACTCGCTTATATCTCTCTTGAACTTTCGTGTTGGAACTAGACTATGCACTCTGCTTATATTCGCTTCCTTGAGTGTCTGTTGAACTAGACTAGTCACTCTGCTTATATCGTTCCTGAAGTGTCGTTTGGAACTAACTAGTGCACTCTGCTTGTATTCGCTTCCTGAATGTCGTGTTGGAACTAGACTAGTGCACTCTGCTTTTATTCGCTTCTTGATGTCGTGTTGGAACTAACTAGTGCACTCTGCTTGTATTCGCTTCCTTGAAGTGTCGTGTTGAACTAGACTAGTGCACTCTGCTTATTCTCTTCCTTGAACTGTCGTGTTGGAACTAGACTAGTGCACTCTACTTATACTCGCTTCCTTGAGGTGTCGTGTTGGAACTAGACTAGTGCACTCTGCTTATATTCGCTTCCTTGAGGTGTCGTGTTGGAACTAGACTAGTGCACTCTGCTTATATTCGCTTCCTTGAAGTGTCGTGTTGGAACTAGACTAGTGCACTCTGCTTGTATTCGCTTCCTTGAAGTGTCGTGTTGGAACTAGACTAGTGCACTCTGCTTTTATTCGCTTCCTTGAAGTGTCGTGTTGGAACTAGACTAGTGCACTCTGCTTGTATTCGCTTCCTTGAAGTGTCGTGTTGGAACTAGACTAGTCCACTCTGCTTATATTCGCTTCCTTGAGGGGTCGTGTTGGAACTAGACTAGTGCACTCTGCTTATATTCGCTTCCTTGAAGTGTCGTGTTGGAACTAGACTAGTCCACTCTGCTTATATTCGCTTCCTTGAAGTGTCGTGTTGGAACTAGACTAGTGCACTCTGCTTGTATTCGCTTCCTTGAAGTGTCGTGTTGGAACTAGACTAGTGCACTCTGCTTATATTCGCTTCCTTGAAGTGTCGTGTTGGAACTAGACTAGTCCACTCTGCTTATATTCGCTTCCTTGAAGTGTCGTGTTGGAACTAGACTAGTGCACTCTGCTTGTATTCGCTTCCTTGAGGTGTCGTGTTGGAACTAGACTAGTGCACTCTGCTTATATTCGCTTCCTTGAAGTGTCGTGTTGGAACTAGACTAGTCCACTCTGCTTATATTCGCTTCCTTGAAGTGTCGTGTTGGAACTAGACTAGTCCACTCTGCTTATATTCGCTTCCTTGAAGTGTCGTGTTGGAACTAGACTAGTGCACTCTGCTTGTATTCGCTTCCTTGAAGTGTCGTGTTGGAACTAGACTAGTCCACTCTGCTTATATTCGCTTCCTTGAAGTGTCGTGTTGGAACTAGACTAGTGCACTCTGCTTATATTCGCTTCCTTGAGGTGTCGTGTTGGAACTAGACTAGTCCACTCTGCTTATATTCGCTTCCTTGAAGTGTCGTGTTGGAACTAGACTAGTGCATTATACTAATGTTCTCCTCCTTAAGGTATTTTAAGGGAGCGAATTAGACTATTGCTATCTGACAACGTATCTCAGTGAAGAAACTCGACAGCCCCGGGGGATGCTCGATCCTCACAACGAGTCAACGAAGAAGACAACAGCTTTCTAAGTTACCCGGTTAGCCCGACATTCTTCACGGCCAGACAGCGAGCGCTAAAATATGGCGACATCGTCATGAACTTACATGAGACACGGCTTAGTAAGTCGTGACATGAGTTAAACTTTATAGACTTGTAAATAATTCGAAGACCCGACACCTTACCTAAGGGATTAAAATATTGGTCTCTACTCTTAGTGTGACTTTACACGTTAACAGGCTAGCCATAGCAGACTAGAAGTATTTTTGCGTGATTGGTTACAACTAATTAAATGATTTTTGAGTAATATGCTTGGCCCACTTTGCGTAGAATGAACGTCTTTAGCTTTTTCTCCTTTGCACTACGCCCGTCTACGATCCAATCAGCTATTAGGTAAATTATTGTTGTATGCTCATAGCCCTTAAGTGCTATATTTTTGAAATACAACAATTAACATGATATCAGTAACCTAATACAGGGACTCCCAAACATTTTAGACCAAAGGAATACATCATATGTTCTGGCTGAACGCTTGGCAAATGTAATTTATTCATATTATATTATTATTATTATTATTATTATTATTATTATTATTATTATTATTATTATTATTATTATTAGCACCGTGTCTTACTACCCGTTCCGGTTATACGCACTTACGCTAATGTGTAATGGAAGGGTGATTGTGAGATGAAATGAAGGACCTACAGTTTAACGTGGAATCCGAATCACGGTGGCGGCCTGGCATTCCACACGTTCACAAGATGTCTTGTCAGAGGTGTAGGAAGGGTTTGGAAATCAGATAAATCTGTGCCGGGACCGAGGATTGAGCCCCGGCCACCAGCACAGAAGTCTGACACCTTACCCCTAGACCACCAGGTCACCTTCATATTAGAGAAAATTGACAATCCTTAACATTATTATTTAGCACCGCATCTTACTACCAGTTTGGGTTATACTCTGGCAATCGTTATTATTGATGATATTTTATAGTGTGAAAACCCAATAAAGAATATTATAAAACTGTCTCACGAAGCTTGAGACAACTATGGTTGATTTCAAGGGCTCCTTGGAGCACATTTAAAAGTTCTGTTTATCTAAAAGACCCTGAGACTCTTAGGCCACGCATTCATTTAAAAACGATAGTCTCGGTTTCTAATGGGTACTCAACCATTCATAGATACTAGTTACAAAAACCTGCCCAGCTCTTTGTTCTTTCTACTATATATCCTGCGCCTCAATAAGATCACTTTAAGTTGCCCTCCCTCCCCACCTACCTCATAAAAATTAAAATTTAAATGTACCACTGTTTAGCAACTATTTTTCGCCGTTTTGCACCCAAACCCAAGATATGGTACGACTGTTTATGTTTAGGGGGAGGAGTCCTTAAAGTGGGAATGAAAGGAGCTTGAGGTAAGAGAAGTCTATTGGCAGTTTTTATATCCAAACAATTTTTTCCCCAAAATAAATAAATTATTGCCCTAGTAGAAACATAGTATATTTTTCTTCCCATGGTGATATCAACAGTGGTTGAATATATGTCATGAGCATAGTGGCATTAGACGTCAAACTTTTTAAATGAAGGGAGAAAGCTGTCATTAAATTCCAGGGCACCCTTGACAGATATTCAAGAACTGTTATCATCATGTGAAAGAAATTAAACTATATATTTCTGCTAAAGCAATATATTATTAATTTGGGTCAAAAAATATTTTTATGTAATAACTGCCAAAACTATGGTATTTTTTCGCGTGACTTTTCATCCCCCAATAACTGTTCTTACCTGACTTTCACCCAGAAAGTTGGGTTGTAATCCCGACCAGATGTGCTAAGGCTTGGGTTATTCATGAACATCTTACATTCTCACATCACCAAATCACCATTTAACCCCTTTAAATTTACTTTGATTAGTACTGTGTTATCTGTTAATAAAACTAATGGGCTGTAAAATGGGTAGCACTGCGAATATATAAAATATATTTAATTTTATTTAACAATATAATAAAAGAATCAAATAGCAAAATATATTATTTGCGCTTTTAGTGAGGATTATTCCATCTAGATATCATATTCTGAAAATTGAAATTAACACCTGGACACGGGAATAAAACCCGGGACCTTTGGCTTAGTACTCCAATGATCTTACCACTGAGCTATCCAGGAATCGCCTCCTACAATTATAATAATTGTATAAATGGCAACAATAAACCAACTACCGAGTCGAAGGTGGCGGCGTTATCTGAGAGCTCATGATCTTAATAAAATCACACTTTTGTAGCCGAAGATTTCCGCACGTCCATCATAGACTCTGCCTTAAAATATGAGTGAAGAATGACCCTGAGCACGGGACGAATCCTGGATAGCTCAGTGGTAAGAGCATTGGCCTACTAAGCCAAAGGTCCGGGTTCTATTCCCGTGTCCAAGTGTCATTTTTCAATTTTCAGACTATAATAAAAACTAGAACATATCCTTGGTAGTTTTTCTTTTTAATCTGGTCTTCAAAACATATCGAAGGAGTTGGCGGTAAATACACAGACGTGAGGCAAGTGCAAACATTTTAGACAGACGATAAATAAACTAAATAGAAAAAAATAAGTACTGTACTAAA
Source organism: Timema cristinae (assembly GCA_039000515.1). Taxonomy (NCBI): domain Eukaryota; kingdom Metazoa; phylum Arthropoda; class Insecta; order Phasmatodea; family Timematidae; genus Timema; species Timema cristinae. The sequence goes on from JBCFYV010011172.1 coordinate 108,665,667, forward strand.
CTCATTGCTTAGGGATTTTTTTTCGCCATAGATACACCATACTTGAAATTTTTTAGTGCAAACATGTAACATAGTGTAAATTTAAGTTTTATTTGAACTTACTAAGAATATACTCTTAATATACCTTCTCAAAATAAAATATCAACATCAGTTTCATTACTTTTTTAAATTAATCCATACACAATTATTTTATACATAAAATACCCACATTGATTGTAGCATTGGCTAACGAGTCACTCTTGTTAGACTGGATTTCTTGTGATAGGAAGATTGCGGGTGAATCCTGGTTTGGAATACTGAGGGGGTTTTCCAAATGGTTTACCACTTTGTATACACGCAAATGTGGGCACATTTAATATAAAATTATACCTTTCTAATCTCTTATCCCATTTGGATAATTAATGTATCTGTCTTCTCCGAAAAGATGCTAAGACTTGGTGAAAAAAGCTATATTTGATATAAAACTCTATTTTATTGTAAAACTGTTTTTATGTATATCTTATAACGTGACAATAAAAGGGATTTATTTTAAAAATCCGATTGACAAAATAATTTAAGAAAGATTGATTGAAAAAGTATTTGACGCAAATACTTTAGAACAATAGAATCCAAATTGTATGGAACAAATATATAAGTTTACAAAAAAAACAACCAAAAAAACTCTCTTTTGTGAACCGGTCGAAAAAACATATTAATAATATTTTTTGAAACTATTTGTCCCGTATAAACTGCCAAGGTAATTTTTCCAACTATGATTATGAAAAAAATGAAAATAAAAGTATTTATTTAAAAAACTATTAAATGACCCGGGTATCACTAATAAATTTATAGAACGTTATAATCTGATAATTAACAGGCGAAGCAGTTATAAAAAGTTTGGATTCAATTCGTTACAATTTTCTACCTATATTGTGTCTACGTGTATACGTCCAGAACAATGGAGAGTTGCAGAAGACAAACTTCTTTTGCACTTTTCGACAAGGTGAAGTTCCATAAAATATTATGTTTAATGGAATGTAGGTCTAAGTTTATCTTGAAAATTATATACAATTTTCTGAAATAACAAAGTTGTGCATCTTCAAGAATGCACTGAATAAGAATAGAGTATACCTTCAGAAACTACACTGTAGCGTAGTGTTAAGTGTAAAATACATAATCCAGGATTATAGCTTTGCACTTTTACCTTAATATGATTTCAAATATGCATTTAAAAACATTAATGCCTGCGGTAAAAAAGCCACTATAAGGTCAGCATTTATCTTAAGACACAACTTAAAAAAAAAGTATAAAAAATATTTATTAAAATATTTATTAAAATATTTATTAAAAAAAACAGACCATTTATTAAATTATCAGTAATTAATCTCAAATATTATTATTGACATGATTAACTATAAGTAAAAAATGATAAAATTTAAACTAAATAAATTATTTTAATGAAAATTTTTAGAACCTGATTGTTAAAGAAAAGATTTATTATACATAATAATTTCTTGTTATAATAAATATGTTATGTTAAATTATATCCAAATATATCAAACAACTGACGCAATGATCTTTTGTATACAATAAAGGTTGGATGGAAGAACGCCTCGGTTAAGGTGTAATTTTTTATAACGTTTATGGCCAAAACAAATAAAATCTTGTTCTATGTACTTGATGCATAAGGTTTTATTTTCAATTCATAGCCTTATTGTTTAAATAGTTCTTGAATTTTTGTCTTGGGCATCGCAGAATGAGACAAGAGCTTTGTTTTTTTATTAAAACAGTTTCAAATCAAATATAGTTAGCCAGTTTTCTTAAGAACCACGTATTATAGGCCTACTACCTGATCAGTTTATGCGCATATAATTTTGTTTATCACAAGTATTTTACTGTTGAGTTTACTTGTTTAAATAGTGTTAAAATTTATTAACCTCTGTGGTCTTATAGTAAAGTGTTCACCTCAGAATTTGATTTTTGTGGGTTCAAAACCAGCTGGGATTGACATATTTTACTTGAGCGATAAAAATACTTAGCACAAAATCCTTAGAAGGAGAAGTAAGGCTATTGGTCCCATGTTGATTGTGGTATTTAAAAGTACCTTTCCCGGAAAAATCGATAAGCTCTCGCTCATAGAAATTCTCATATTTTTTTTAATCAGTCAGTTCAGAAATACCTCAAATAATAAAAAGTGTTGATGATTAAACTATCCCAACTTAAACACCATACCCTTACTGGTCCAGTTGTTTCAAAAACTTTTTTTTTAAATAGAAAACCTGTAAAATTGTAAACCATGTCATGCGGAGAGTTTGTGATTGCTTAATTAAAAGCCCTAATAAAAACTGTTCTCGACAAAAGTGTTTTGAGAGCGTGATCAGATTTTTTTTTTAATACTTTACCTAAAATACAGCTCGTAACCCTCATCTTTGACTGTGGCTCTTCATTTTGTAGGTGCTCTTTTATGTACGTGTTTAAGGAGTGGATACCCAATTCACTATTTAAGCGTCCTATTACTTTGTATAGTGAGCACTTGGTTGTAAAGTTACTTAGAAGTCTTTATGTGAATGGTAAATTGCTATCTTTGGCATTTAAGAGCCTACTTAACACTCTACTACTGTGGACATGAAATCTTTAATACATAGACTCTACGTGTTAAAAGTTTCATATCCACCGTGTTTATATAAACACATTTACTGTTGAATTTTTTTCAGTGGTCTCATGGTCTAAGGCATCACTCTCACAGTAGACTTGGTTGACGATGATAGGGAGATCGGGATTTGAATCCCGGTCGAATGTACTAAATGTGGTTTTTTCCTAAATGGTTTTCCATTCTCCCTACATGAAAATGTAGGTACACTTCCTCTAAAATTCAACATTTTTCATCCCTAACTCATTAGCGCAATTAATACCTATGCTTATAACCTGAACAGGTAGTAAGACGAGGTGCTTGAATAAAAATAAAAGGTGAAAGGAATGGAAATGTAAGTCAATGTCCATGTGTTTATTTATAGTTTTTCGATTAAACACTTTGTAGGACAAAATAAATTAAACATTTCTCCCATAGCCTATATAGGCGGTTACATTTCTTACTTACAGGCAAACCCCACAATTATAACAGGTTAGCTCCTAGACCACTATCGTAGCTCGAAAATTGCCCAAGTTCAAATAAATTGATTTTTTTTCACTTATCGATTCATTTACTGCACTGTAATAGTCATTTACTTACCTAACTATCTTAAATACTACATTTGTAACTAAAATAAGCATTCCCATTCTACGCTTCTATATCAGTTACCTTTCATTTCCCGGGCATTTACATTTTAATGATCAACCAAATTTTTTTATTTTTTTACTTTTAATAGTAGTCAATTTAAACCTTTAAACTATTTTTACAAGCTTACAATTGAAACAAAATTGCCTTAATAATCACTGGACACTGATGTGAGTGGTAGCGTAAAGTCGCTAAGGTGTTTCTTTATTATTACAAACAAAATGGCAACGCTCATCTTACAGTAAAAATTATTTTGAGGGTAATTTTATATAAACATAAAATACTCAATTTTGATCATATGTCAGCTACTGTTATGGATAGTAAATAACTTATTATTATTATTATTATTATTATTATTATTATTAGCACCGCGTCTTACTACCCGTTTGGGTTATACGCACTTACGCTAATGTGTAATGGTAGGGTGATTGTGAGATGAAATGAAGGACCTACAATTTAACGTGGAATCGAACCACGGTGGAGGCCTGGCATTCCACACATTCACAAGATGTCTTGTCAGAGGTGTAGGAAGGGTTTGGAAATCAGATAAATCTGTGCCGGTACCGAGGATTGAACCCAGGCCGCCAGCACAGAAGTCTGACACCTTACCCCTAGACCACCAGGTCACCCCTAAATAACTTATCATTTGTAAGGTTTGCTTGATGTTAGACATAAAGTCAAAATAAAATCACATATTATAAAAATGAATGAAATAAACAAGTTAAGATTATATTTAATCTATAAAAGAATGTAGTTGTTAAAATCAGCACAAGGTTTGTCGTTAATAGTTAAACAAATAATAATAATAAAAACTTCATATTTAAAATTGGGTTTTAAGTTTAAAAAGTTTAAATCTTGAAACATTTGTTAGTTAATTAGTTATTTATAAAATTTTTATAAGGATTTTGAAGTAAAATAAAATAAAATAATTTTGTCTAAGTTGTCCACAAATTTTCCACAAAATATTATTAATGGATGCGAAATCTTTCGACGTGTTCCTGTCAGCATCAGTCCTGAGTGAAAAAATGAGTGGTACATTTGATCTGAGTTATTAAACACAACCTGTTTTCTTTATTAATTTTTACAATAACAGTAATAAAACAAAACTGGTTTTATTTATTCATTTGGACAATATTATTTGAGTTTTTTAATATGACTTTTTGTCTAACATAAAGAACATTTATAATTTCTTCAGGTTAATACATAAATGAAATCATGATTATCATTCTAAAGTTGTAGTAATATTATTTAAAATAAACATATTTATTTGAAATATTATTTTATAAAACCAATTATTTCCGAGCTATAAGCAAATATATATTTTATATGGAGCTCTTTCAAATGTGCTGGGCATAGATGTTCTTTTCTCAATATGTTTGTAACAGTGAGTGTATCTTATTACATTATGATCTTTATTGGCGTTTTTCTTAAACAATGTATATTATCTCGTTTCACAAAATTTGAGATTTAATCTTACTAGCATTTTGCATCTATTTTAAGATAAAAGAGAAAGAAAGTTGGTATGGTTGTTACTTTAAAAATGTACTCCTCCACGCTCTCATTTTAATTGTGCAACATTGTATAAAGCAGGGTATCTTTTTTAATTTTGTTGCTGCAATCATGATGATGCGGCTAACGTTTTATTACCAGCTGACTGTTATAATTATGGTTCATATTCAATTGTGTATGTAATGTTGGTTTTTGTAGCAATCACATACAATTAAAAAACAATCCCAAACGTGCATTTATTTAACAAACGAGGTTAATTTCAAATTTAAAGTGAACACTAGCAATACAAAGGTTCTGGATAGTTTTTATATTTGGGTTCTGGCTATACTCACGTTTAAAAGTTTGCAAAAAACCTATTTTTAATATTATTATTATTATTATTATTAATAATATTTAATATATTATGTAGTAGTCTTAAAGTTTATTCACAGTAGCTTTGGACTTTTATAATAGTAGAAAAGTATGTAAAAACAATCTTCCTTGTGACTAGCTATGTTTTGTCGCTATAAAAAGAGATTGAATTTCACTTTACTTGTCAAAATGATATCTTATACTTACTGAGCGGATGGATACAAAATAACATTTGAATAATTTCGAACTGTCAAAACTAATATGGACCCATATATATTTTGCTTGATTTCATTATTATATAACTTAAAGTTCAACTTTCACAGAATGCTAGAAAAACTATTAGATCTGCTTTTATGTATAATTTGTAAGGTCATGTAAGCTGCATCTGTCATTTTTGATAGATACGATCAAAACCTATAAAGTAACACTAATAATATACTAGGCATATAATCCGAACGGAAGTAAGACGACCTGCTATATTAATTTTTGGTGCTGGAGGAGATTTGATAAGATTATGTGGACATACATGGCGACAAATGGGCAAATCCTAAGAAGAGTAGATGATAAGAAAATCATTTTGAAGTGATTTTTCTGTACAGAGCATACTGGATCGGACAGATCTTTAGGAGGAAATGTCTTCTGTAAGACATCATAGAATGTAATGTTAAGGGAAAGAGGATATTAGGAAGGAGGAGGATTCAAATATTAGATGAGTTGAAGGAAATAAGAAAATTCTGGGCGCTGAAGGAAGAAGCAGAGGACAGGGTGCTTTGGCGTTTTAAGTTCGCCGACAAAAGGAGTTGACCTGTCCTAAGACCGAACACATAGTAATAATAATGATAATTATTATTATTATAATCAATGTTGACAGCTAAAATATTTTTGTAATTTATTAAAGGCTTACCCGCCTCGGTGGCGTAGTTGGCTAACGCGCTTGTCGTGTTGAGCTCGACTGCTGAGGACGGGGAGATCGAGGTTCGAATCTCGGTGGGGTGAACTGGGGGTGGTTTTTCCTAAATGGTTTTCCACTCTCCCTCCACGCAAATGCGGGTTCACTTCCTCTAATTCAACCTTCCCAATTCCTAATCCATTAGCGTAATTAGTACTTAAAGCGTATAGCCCGAACGGGTATTAAGACGCGGTGCTAAATATTATTAAAGGCTTTTAATATTAAAATTGGTTTATATCTGTAAGAAAACATAATAATGTAGTTCATCAAGATAAACCTCTTACATTTCAGGGTAGATTTTGAGTGTTTAACATATAACAATTCATTCTATCTTTATTATAGTAAAATTACTAGACTCTAATACCATTAATCTACTACTTAATGAAAGGGAACTATTAAAACCCTAACCTTGAGAAGGGCATCTTCTGAACTAAGTTTCGAGCGTGTAACAAAATAGATGTTACGACACAATCGTACGAACTTTCTTATATTGTGTAGTATAGCTTTGAAAAAAATCTCCAAAAATATATTTTGTCAGTAAACTAACATTAAGTAAGTTTTACTCATAAAAACAAACACACCATCTTGTTAATCCCAATATACACTCTCTGTATATTAGTTTTAAACCAAATAGTTTAAATATTTTTATCAAATTTCAAAAATAAGTTATTTATAAACTAACTTAAAATAATTTTTTATTTGAAAAAATAAAAAACTATTTCTTATCTATCATGAAAAACGATTCTCTAATACATAATTTGAACTTAACTTTCAATGTCAAGTTCAAAATAATTCTTATTGTTTACAATTTTTTTTAAATAAGTTTCTTTTAACTTTATTTATTTTAGAAAAATAGCACTCCTCAAATATATTTTTGAACAAAATCTTTAGTGCAATTTTCAAAATATTTCGAATTTTCAAAAATCACTCATCACCCTTGAAAGAGTGTTCACCCAAAAAATAAATATACAGTGTAATTTTGGTGGCCAACCGCTCACTAGATATCCATTTTAAACAAAATCGTTGAGAGCCATTTTAGAACTATTTGAAATTCATTAAAATTATTCCCCAACAAACTACCTTTAATTTGAGGACTCAAGTCAAAAATAAAAATAACATCCAGAGGTATAGATAGCCCTATGAAATATAAACATATTAAGTTTGAACAAAATCCATTAAACCGTTTTAGATCCGTTGCCAGGGTCGCAGAGACAGACAGTAGAAACACATATAGACAGACAGAATTTTAAAATCAACTTTTTTGGGTTCGGTTTCACATAAAAGAACATTTGTCATAAGCTCAAGATTGATTTTTTCACAATTAAAATAACTCCTCTTAATATAATAAAGTAGAAATGACATTCTGGAAAAACATCAGTAGCCCGATTGACCCATCAGCCCACTCTTCCTATTGGCTGAAATTTGTCACGTGACCACGCCCCTCGCTCTCTGATTGGCTGTTGGTTTTACCGCTCCCCTCCCCTCTTCCTGACCCCCTCCTGAAAACCTCCCCTCCTCCTGACCTCTTTTCCGTGTTCCAGACATTTTGGTTCTTGTTCCAAACATGTTGGTACTTGTATTTTCTTGTTTTACTGCTTTTTTATGTATACTCATAGCTTTTTTATGTATGAATATTTCTTTTTTATTTGAAATAAAAGTATTTTTTATTCTTTAATTAGGGCTTTGGAGTTTTTTATTGGCATGTGGTCCCTGACGTCGGGCGTGGAGTTGAAATAAGTACTTGTCACAAGATGAGGTCATTATTCCTGGAAAGTACCTTACGTCCAGATCATAACACTTAGCTGTGATGAAACTCAAAATAGTAAATAAGCCCTCCATTTGTAATATGACGTCATTTTGTGTCAACGAGTAAGTCCAACCTTGTTTTACAATGTAGCAATTCAAAGAAGATCCGATATTAAACGTGTTGGTGTATTTTATTTATGTCCTGAAATTAAAAACTTAGTTCAGATCATAGAATTAATTATTTTTATGTTTGTCTAAAAAGTCATTCTACAAAGGTATAAAAGGGTTGATGTTAGTAGCCCACTCCACTGTAGCATCCAGAGGTATGTTCTTATGAAATATAAAAATATTTAGTTTGAACAAAATCCATTAAACGGTTTTGGATCCATTGCCAGGGTCCGGCAGACAGGCAGTCAAAACACATATAGACAGACAGAATTTTAAAATCAACATTTTGGATTCGGTTTCACATAAAAGAACATTCGTCATAAAATCAAGATTGATTTTTTCGCGATTAAAATAACTTATCTTAATCTAATAAAGTATAAATGACATTCTGGAAAAACATCAGTAGCCCGATTGACCCATCAGCCCATTCTTCCTATTGGCTGAAATTTTTCACGTGACCACGCTCCCTGCTCTCTAATTGGCTGTGTTGGTTTTCCCGCTCCCCTCCCTCCTCCTGAACAACCTCCTGACCCCCTCCTCCTGACTTCTTTTCCCTGTTCCAGACATGTTGGTTCTTGTTCCAAACATGTTGGTACTTGTATTTTCTTGTTTTATTGCTTATTTATGTATACTCATAGCTTTTTTATGTATGAATATTTCTTTTTTATTTAAAATGAAAGCGTTTTTTTATTAATTGATTAGGGCGTTGGAGTTTTTTATTGGCATGCGGTCACCAACGTCGGGTGTGGAGCACAAAGCTCTTCTGATGGCGGCGTGGCGTAGAATGAACAACTGCTTCCTGTCACAAGACTCTGTTGGACTGCCTGGAACAAACAACACTAATCTCTCCTGACGACCGTTTGGGGTAGAGTGTGATAAATGGTTCCCCTAGCTTGAGACCCCTTTGAATTCCCCTCCTTAGAGGTATGTGTCGCAACCCCCTATGTAGTAATGGGTTTTCCCGGTGTTGCAACCCTTTATGGTTTTTTTTACCGGTGACTCATACGTGGCGCAATTTTGGTGGGTCGACAAGACAAGTCAGGACAAGAATAGATCGTCACCTTGAAACCGTGAGGGCATTGACCTTGGCAACCGGGGTTGCGACACAACACGCAGTCATTGGCTCTGGAAACCCTCCCCTCAGTAATGGGGTTTTTCTCGGTGATGTTGTAACTAGTCATCGCAACCCCCTATGTGGTAATGGGTTTTTCACAACAAGAGAGCATTGACACAGCTCTAATTATGCACGATCAGGGACCCTGGAACCCAAAGTTAGGGGCCGCTATCCACACCACAAAAGTCTATTAAAATTGGTTGTTTGGTATCGTCTGTCAAAATGCATGGATGTAGGTATCCGTCATGGACCGGAGGAGTAAGGTAGAATTGTTCCAGAGTTTTTATGGATTGAGGGAGAGTATAAAACCACCCCCAGTTCACCTGAACGAGATTCTAATTCATGACCTCCACCCGCCATAACGATATGAGCATAACATTTAGGTTGTGTACCCAACCCCGATACCACTTAAACAACAAAGAAATTTAACGTTTCTGATTATATTTTGATGTAATAATATATAACTTTTACAAAAATTCATAAGTAAAACAATTATGAAGACATTGAAATTATTTAATGTCGCTAAGATATATTGACGAAATTATATATAACAGGGCTGAATACTGATGACTCATACATGGCGACTGTTTGGCGGGTCGACAAGACAAGAATATATTGTGCTCCTGAATGACGGCGCAATGGGTTTTCCCTGATGACTGGTGCCAGTTTGGCAGCTCAACAAGACAAAAAATATATCGTGACCTTGAAACCGTGAGCTAGGTCATTGGCTCTGGCAACCTGGGTTTTTCCTGATGACGTCATCGCACTGTCGCAACCCTGATGAATGGCGCCAGTTTGGTGGCTCAACAAGACGAGTCGAGACAAGAATATAGCGTGAAGTTTAATTATGTCACAAAGGGTTTTCCCTGGCACCAGCTTGGCGGCTCAACAAGACGAGTCGAGACAAGAATAGGTCGTGAGCTAGTACAAGAGGTCGTTGACCATGTTCTTCTCGTACCACGTGACGTCGATCGAGGGAGGGAGGGGGTGGCTATAAAGGGGGGCGCCCAATTGGTTGTCTATTTATAAGCGTTTGTAGAGCGGTTCAAGATGGACGAGAAACAGCAGCTGGTAAATATTGTTGACGCCGTGTAGACCATAAAATTTTGTGTTCTAACCGTAAATCAAAACTACTCGTTGGATAAATTTAAAGCGGTCAATACAAAGTAAGGAAGACTTCTAATAGCCTATCTAGATGGCAAGTTTTGTTTACGTTTGTCCTGTCGTTTTGGTACTCTAACAGATGAAGACGTGTGTGAGCTTAATAAAGAAAACTGGTAATTAACTGCGCTGGAGTAAAACCCGGTTCACCTACCATTGTGAACTTTGAACGCGTTTAAGAGACGGCGCAGTTAACAACAACAACAACAACAAAAACTAAATTGGTCCACGATGAACATGTATTAACTGCTCTCATATAGGACCTGTCTCCACCGAAGTTCCCTAAACACTGTGATTTTGTATTCGGAGTGGTATGTTTGAAATGGTTTCAGCTCAGTTACCCCATAACCTTTCAAAAGATTCACACGGGCATCACGGCATAGTTCTTCTGCCTTGAGTTTTTGAATAAGACGACCCTGTTTAATCTTTTTAACATTGTTCACATCCATGCATCCTGGCTCTCTTTTAATGTCACATATAACTTTGGTGACAGCCAATGCATGGGCAAGGCAGAGTGTGTCCCATTTTGAATCGTAATGATCCCTTGGTTTTTACGGCTATATGTGCTAGCGGGAGAGAGTTTATCACATTTATGATTAGCCATCCCGCGTTGCTCCTTAAAATGGCTGAGTTTAACATCAGTGGTGCTGAACTCAAAAACAAGCTATTACTTTGCAACACACGACTTACGTTATCAAGCACGGTTCAAGCGTCTAACTGATCTGTTCACCTAAATGAGACATATACAGGGTTCAACGTCGAGTCCGTGCTATTCAAAAGTAAGCTGACATGGTCATCGGCTCTGACGCCGTGGTCCTGCAACCGATTGAGCAAATTAGTAATTTGTTCTTCAAGCCAGCTTAATGCGTCACGATCGCTTGCTAGAGCACAAAGATGTACGTTAATTTCTCTACCTGTATAAAAAACGCCTCAATTGTTTAATTCTCTCTTTGACGATCTGAAGAGGGACACCATTCGACAGGGCCCCACCTACCTGGTATACCGGGCCACTAAATCCCAAATGCGGGGCTAAAGAGGGTCCCGCTGTTTCCACCGCAATGGGTTACGAGAGGACCATACACCCCGTCTGCCTCCCCGCAGCTTACGCTTGAACACGTCTCCCTGGCTCGGAGGTGGTGATCTTGCGATGGACTGAGGTGGTCTCGCAGCCGTTGGTGGTGGGGAATCGTGCTGCCATTTCCTACCTCCATTTGAACTATAACACAAAAGCACGTATCAATGTAAGCACTTTGAATAAAATTGTTTCAAGCATACGCGTATTTTTTCTCTCTTTAAAATGTATAATACTTTTCAATTTCAATCTACTTTCGGTATTAATATAATATGTTACAATTTTTCCTAAACATAATTGCTTTAACTGAAACCATTATTCGCAAAGTGTGTGTAATAAATACACTCGAACCTTAGTACAGCTACAAATACAGTCCAAAGCCGTTAATTTATCACTATGCAGGGTTAAACCTACATTTTCATCTATGCCGAGAATCCAACCCAGGACCTTTCGCAAAGTGTGTCTAATAAATACACTCGAACCTTAGTACAGCTACAAAATTCAGTCCAGGGCAGGTAATTTATCACTATTAAGGGTTAAACCTACATTTTCACCTATATAGGGAATCGAACCCAGGACATTTCGCAAAGTGTGTATAATAAATACACTTGAAACCTAGGACAACTACAAATTTAGTCCAGGGCAGTTAATTTATCACTATGAAGGGTTATACCTACATTTTCATCTATGCCGAGAAGCGAACCCGGGACCTTTCGCAAATTGTGTGTGTAATAAATACACTACACCACAACTATAAAATAGATTCCACGTCAGTTACTCTATAGCTTTTCAATGGTTAAACATTCATTTTCACACATGTAGGGAATCGAACACGGGACCTTTTGCAAAGTGTGTCTAATAAATACACTGAACCCTAGGACAACTATAAATTTAGTCCAGGCCAGTTAATTTAACACTATCAAGGGTTAAACCTACATATTCACCCATGTAGGAAATCAAACCCCGGACATTTCACAAATTGTTTGTAATAAGTACAACCTAGGACAACTACAAAATTTAGACCAGGGCAGTTAAACCCTCATTTTCACCCCATGTTTGGAATCGAACCAGGGTCCCTTGGCACGGCAAACAAATAGGGTTTCTCTCTCTTTCAATTTAATGATCGGCTAAACCAACCATATAATTTCTCCTGGATGACTAAAAATATCTATAAACTTAAAACACATAATTTCCCCCTTTAAAATCGGTATTAATGTTCGAAACAGCCTTTCAACGCTACCTGTTGGCCTGACAAGCAAGCACAACCTTATACACACACACAAACACGTCATTGATGAAATAAGGTATTTGCAGGGAATACATGTATTCATACAAATTGGTAAAAATAGAAAGAGGACACAATTAAATTTACTTTGGTGGAAATAATTTTTTTTAGAAATAAATAAAAAATAATTTAATTTATGACTTACCATTTTTCGTTCTAAGGCTCGGGTCACTTTTTTATTCATAAAATGTTAAGACTATGACATACATAAACCCTGCCAGATGTATGATAATTAATCAAACCAACCGTGTAGGGACATGAACCCGGGACCAATAGTTTACTATACACGCTATCAAATGCACTAAGGTGGTGGCTGAATATTTGATCCAGCAAATTGTAAACGTGAATTTAATAAGTGGCTAAAACAACAATTATAATTTTCTGTCTTTGAATGTTTATACGGGAAGTGAACCCGGGACCAATAGTTTACTATACAGGAACGCTATCGAATGCACTAAGGTGGTGGCTGAATATTTGGTCCAGCACATTGCAAACGTGAATTTAATAAGTTGCTAAAGCGACCATTATAATTTTCTGTCTTTGAATGTTTGTACGGGAAATGAACCTGGGACTAATAGTTTACTATACAGACATGCTATAGAATGCACTAAGGTGGTGGCTGAGTATTTGATCCAGCACATTGTAAACGTGAATTTAATAAGTGGATAAAGAGACAATTATAATTCTCTGTCTTTGACAACCTTCTCGAAATGGCCAGCTGACAAAAGGTTTTAGTATTCTGTCCAAATAACGGTGGTTTTGGAGAAATAGATCGCACACAAAAAGTCTATTTCCAAACTAGTGGCTATAGTATAGTTACTTGTAGATGGTACTTACATATCAACCGCTCTATTGCGTCCTAATTCACTCCAAACATCGGGAGCGAATTTCCGCCAGCGTCTGTGGGGTCTAGGGCCTGTAGAGGGGCGCCGGTTGAGAGGATGATGGGGTGGCGTGAGGACGGTGGGGGCCAGCCTGAGGATGATGGGGAGCTGCGTGAGGACGCCGGTGACACCGTGCCAAGCACTGGCCACTTCTAGTACAGGGACCGCCTCCGCCAAGACAGGTGCCGGCACGCACGTCGTTGCAGGAGCTACGTTGCCCCACAGGCCCTCATCCAGCCCATATGGGTCCCAGTACTCTGAAATTAAATAAATACATATTAATTACTATCATGAGAAAAAACTACACGCCAATCACGCTCAAATATAAAGCAGGAAGTTAATTACCTATGAACCAGTCGCCATCCACCAGGCAAATTCCATCCTCACTGAAAAACTCCAGTGGATATGGGCTACCCAGCGCTACCAGCATTGTAGGTGGTGGGTTTGGGTTTTCTTGAAAGTCTGTCAAAGTAAAAAATTCCGCTTTACATCAAAGACGTAATAAGCACAATAGTAACCATTAAAATATACAAAACGGTTTTAAAACATACCTGAATTTATCCAATTTTCCAGCGCGTCGAAACTCATCTTGATGATTTTCGGAGCCAATAACAAATTTAAATGACTGACTTTAATTATTTTGAGGTCTATTTATAGGGACTTCAAAGAGCGTGCCGCTTGTAATGGTGTCGGTTTCCCAATGCATATCTGCGTATGCCCTATGCGCACAAGACCCTTTGTAAGTCTCGTTATCCATCAGACACCTTCTAGCTCTCGATAAGGATGGACGTGCCGTGTAGACGCTCTGCTATGTCTGTTCATGCAAATGTCTGTACACTTTGGCGCAGAATGAATAAGTTTGAATAGCAAGTGCGGGTACACAAGGACGACATTAGCTGTGCTAGCGCTCGGGTTGTGGGTACCTCTTAGCGCTCAATGAATAAGTTTGGTTTAGTAAAATGCTGGTGCACTTCCCTATCTTATGCTGATAAATTATAGCTATGCTAGGAAAATAAGGTCAACCAGCAAAACCACCCCTTTTTTTCTCACTCTCGCAAATGTTGTGTGCATTGAGTGGTATGCCCCTGGTCATGGTCGCCCCACAAGAACTTTTGTAAGTCCCGTTATCCACCAGACACCTTCTAGCTGCCGACGAGGATGGACTTGCCGGTTAGACGCTCTGCTATGTCTGTTCATGTAATGTATGTACACTTTGGCGCAGAATGAATAAGTTTGGATAGCAAGTGCGGGTACACAAGTACGACATTAGCTGTGCTAGCCCTTGGGTACCCCATAGCGTAAAATGAATAAGTTTGGTTTAGCAAAATGAGGTACCCTTCCATATCCTATGCTGATAAAGCTTATCTATGCTAGGAAAATCTGGTCGACCAGCAAAATCACCTTTTTTTTTCCACTCTCGCAAATGTGTGCATTGAGTGGTATGACCCCGGTTGATGGTCGCGTGGTCTAAGGCGTCTATGACGAGGGGTGCGGTGTTTGAGACCGTGTATCTAACTCGGGAGCATTGGACGGACGCACACCTACATGATTATTACTTGTTTAATTCTAGACAATTTGAAAATATTGGTAAATACTCTTTAAAATTAGTACCGTGCAACTAGCTATAGATAGTTTGCTGCTACAATATGACCTCTCACGCCAATCAGCACTTATTTCACTCTTGCATGAAGAGCATTTATGATTTTTTTATTAATAGGTGGCAACTAAATACAGCTCATTTCAAGCCCCCACTGTTTCTTTTTCAATAACAGATAGCGTGTCCCATCTCGAAATCATCAGGGGGAGAACAGAACTCTATATTGCGTATGATAATTATCTTTTGTTGAGCCAAAAGTCCCGGGTTCGAATCCCGTGTCAATGACAGTGTAATCATAAATATTCCAAGTAAACTTTTCATAGCGTGAGCTTAAAAACTTTCGGTACTAATAATTATATCGCTTTTAGCAAGAGAGACAAAGTGTTTTTTCAAAAGTCCTGGGTTCAAATCCCATGTCAATGACTGAGTAATCATAAATATTCCAAGTATACTTTTCATAGCGTGAGCTAAAAAAACTTTCTGTCTAATAATTACATCGCTTTTAGCAAGAGAGTCAGAAGTTTTTGTTTCAAAATCCCGGGTTCAAACCCGTGTCAATGACTGAGTTATCATAAATATTCCAAGTATAATTTTCATCGCATGAGCTGAAACACAACAAGATTATTTGGCTTGGGGCGCATTTAGAGGACTTTGACACCCATTACTTCCATGTCACTCATATAGTTATGGCGGGAGGAGGTCGTGGGTTCGAATCTCGCTTGGGTGATTTTATACTCTCCCGAAATGCTGGTACTACCCTCCCCCCCATGGATTTAGGAAGCGCCGCTTAAAAATGTTTCGAGGTTAGGGTTTGCTAGATACTGTTCAACAATCTTAGTGCAGGGGTCCGAGATTTGAATCTTGGTCTGTCAGAAAACGCCTTGTTGGTGGCTAAGTAATAGCTTTGGCTACCAAATTTGATTAGCTCAAGAGGTCGAGTGCCTGATAACAGAACAATGCGTAGTTAACGTGTCTGCAATGGAGTCGATGCTATTAACAACATGACCTACGGTTAAGACAAGATGTTGAAATTTGATATTTCCGAGTCCATAAACTTTGGGCTTGGTGGCGGGAAAAAGAGAAAGGAAGTAGAAAAGGGGCATGACGAGATGCGGGGAAGTGAAAGTCAGTCCAACAGGCCTGTGACAGGGAGCAGTTGTTCATTTTACACCACGCCGCCATCAGAAGAGCTTTGTGCTCCACACCCGACGTTGGTGACCGCATGCCAATAAAAAACTCCAACGCCCTAATCAATTAATAAAAAACGCTTTCATTTTAAATAAAAAAGAAATATTCATACATAAAAAAGCTATGAGTATACATAAATAAGCAATAAAACAAGAAAATACAAGTACCAACATGTTTGGAACAAGAACCAACATGTCTGGAACAGGGAAAAGAAGTCAGGAGGAGGGGTCAGGAGGTTGTTCAGGAGGAGGGGAGGGGAGCGGGAAAACCAACACAGCCAATTAGAGAGCAGGGAGCGTGGTCACGTGAAAAATTTCAGCCAATAGGAAGAATGGGCTGATGGGTCAATCGGGCTACTGATGTTTTTCCAGAATGTCATTTATACTTTATTAGATTAAGATAAGTTATTTTAATCGCGAAAAAATCAATCTTGATTTTATGACGAATGTTCTTTTATGTGAAACCGAATCCAAAATGTTGATTTTAAAATTCTGTCTGTCTATATGTGTTTTGACTGCCTGTCTGCCGGACCCTGGCAATGGATCCAAAACCGTTTAATGGATTTTGTTCAAACTAAATATTTTTATATTTCATAAGAACATACCTCTGGATGCTACAGTGGAGTGGGCTACTAACATCAACCCTTTTATACCTTTGTAGAATGACTTTTTAGACAAACATAAAAATAATTAATTCTATGATCTGAACTAAGTTTTTAATTTCAGGACATAAATAAAATACACCAACACGTTTAATATCGGATCTTCTTTGAATTGCTACATTGTAAAACAAGGTTGGACTTACTCGTTGACACAAAATGACGTCATATTACAAATGGAGGGCTTATTTACTATTTTGAGTTTCATCACAGCTAAGTGTTATGATCTGGACGTAAGGTACTTTCCAGGAATAATGACCTCATCTTGTGACAAGTACTTATTTCAACTCCCGGCAACAGCTGGTTTATTATTCCTTCTTTATAATGCCGAAAGTTACAAGGTTGGAGGAAAAGGGGCAGGGAAGTTTTTGATGGCCGATATAAACGTCTCCAGACAGAGCCGTTAAAGCAAACGTGGTCTAGCTAGACACAGGGCGTCTCTAAAACATACCCATTAAATCACACGTCACGTTTTTGGGGGTCATGCGGATTTTGTCTGAGTTTTTAACTTTAATCAAAGGCACGACACAGGCGTACATATTTTTTCATGTGGTGTATTATAATATATAATCAAATTTTCAAAAGTAAGTCCCCAGAAAACTATCCCTAAATGTCTGATATACCCCCTCCCCCTTTTTTTGCGGTGGTTAGGGCTTACAGCATTGTAAGTAAGCTTTTCCGGATATGATTTGGGGTATTTTCGACTCGCATTGGTTGTCCTAAACTTAACTTAATTTACGCTTACCTTGATCACATTACAGTATGACCCTGTCTTATAATCTGCACCATAGTGTAACTCGCTAAGGTAAGATAACTACTTAAAGGTAAACAGGGTGTATTAAAATATCTGCAGGGTTGAATGCACTGTAACCTTGACGCTAAGCTCTGAAGTACTAAATACTGTATTATTTGATTGAACATAGTTTTTATTCCACGTCAAGATTTTTAAGAAAAATACATTTAAATTTTCTCTTAAGTTAAATTCTTCCTCCTTAAGCTCTTATACCAGCGACGTTATCTCAGCGCCTGCTTGCCCAACTCTTGCCCTGATCACTGATGCTAAAATTCCGACCGGGTCCACTAGGGAGTTGTTTCTCGACAATAGGTTTTTACGCACCTTCTCCAAGCAAGATATTATGGATGTTCTCTTATTTACTCTTTTTTTCCTTATCTCTTTAGCTTAAGGTATTGTCCTTGACTCACTCTATGGCAATAGGAGCTAGAAATTTCGTTACCGCACTTACAAAAGTAGGGGAGACCGGGGCTGGTGTAACAGTAGCGAACGTACACTCAGTCGAATTGTAAGGTAGCAACTTATTGGCCCAGCCCCACTCGGTATGCTATACCTCCACACATGACTGCAGAATAGTTTGCCTAGCTACGCCTAAGACCGGATTTATAGAAAGCCTTAAGTCATTACATTATTTTTTGACTGTTGGGAAGGTGTGATTGAGGGAGAGGTTATATCTTTTTGCGATGTCCAAATGGTTTGATCTACTAAATTAATTTTACTTTTTGTTCCCTTTATAATAAACAATTATTCGTTACATACTTAGTTAATTATTTATGTTTGGTCTCATTAATATATGGGCTAGTTTTTTGTTTTTTTGTGCTATTAAAGATTTAACAACGCCACACATTATTTTGGCATCAGTGCTACCCACATTTATTAGTTTTACATGGTAACATAAAGCAGGTCTCCCTATTTTCAGAAGCTTTATTACTGTTAATAGCTAATTATGAATTTATTAATGATTAATTATTAAATTCCACACATGTAGTACAAATAAAAAATTAAATCTAAAAGATTTTTACCATGTTTTTAAGACGCTGAGTTAAAAAATACTTATATAATTTATGGGTCCCAATCCCGATTTAAAATATTTTATATTATTTCCGGGTAGACAAAAAAAAAAATTAATAAAATCTTATCCATTGAACATATTTTAGTTAAAAAAGGGAATTTATTTGTTTCTTCAAAGTTACTATGACTGTCTATATAACTTTGTGGTACCATAGTTCGATTCCATAGTTTATTTAATGTCACCAAAACAGCCAAAAGGTAACTATTAGTAAAAAGTCTTGATAAATACATTGATTGATAAAATAGTTGTTTATTAAGATTTACTTTGATTATCATTTTCTACTAAATTAAATGTATAATGTTAACTGTGGTTTTGTTGTTGTCAAATATGTTTTTTTACTAAATAAATTCATGGAAATACAAACCATAATACTGGTTATGTCATCTACAAGTATTAATATAATATCAGAGTGGGGAGGTTTATATTAATGAAAAGCAGGGGAACGTTTTATTTTTGATTTAAGAGTTTAAAAACACTTTAAATGATATCTATGCTTTTTTAAGGTTAGGAATGTAAATATCTTTAAGTAAAAACATATTGTAATTCTGTACTGTTTTTAAGAATGTCTGTCTATAGCCAAAGATACCTGGAACTCCATAACAGAGTGCGGTACATTTATTTCTATTCATTAGGATGTCTGCTAAGGGAGGATCTCGCAGACATAGTCAGGGTTTGATTTTCCGTTAAAGACCCGGCCGGATTTATTTATATCAGTAAATTAGGATCTCTGGAACCATTTAACCGACTTCGGTGAGTTTTTTACTTTTATACTGAACCAATATCCAGGCAGGTTTTAGCATTTTTTTGTATAATCAGGTGTTTCGGTGTGAGTCCCGGTGAATGGTCATCTGATTGTTGGTATACATGGACCCACATAATTACTGTGGGGTGATTTTTATTATTCGGTAGAGTATTTATTCAGGCATTTTTCAGTGTAATAATTGTAATCGGGTGTTTTGGTGTGAGTCCTGGTGAAGTGTCAGCCGGATATATATAATATATATATATATTACATCACAATCGGATAAGGGGTTCCATATATATAACCCTTTAACCGATTTTGATGTAATCTTTCTTTTTGGGTAGGATATTAATCCAGGCATGTTTTAGCATGATAAACTAGGTGTTTTGGAGTGAGTCCCGAGAAAGTTCAAACTGGATATTTTTTTTCTGTTTCCTAATATTTATGGTTCAATTCAGTCCATTGTTGTGCATTTATTTATATCTGTAGGAATTTCATCCATTCAATTCTTTATTCTATATATCAATAGACTTAGACTGAGAATCCTCGGTGAAGTGGTGGCCTGCCATGCGATGACGTAATTTGCCGATTTGCAGCAAGATGTAATAAATCAACCCGGTGGTAGCGAAGTTGGTTTGAAACCGAGACCCTAGTGAAAGTTGAAGGCGTGGCGTTGGAGTTTGTCGCCAGGTGATGTTCCGTTAGGCCTGACAGTAAATAGTTTGGCGTTCACAATATTCTGAGGATGATACAAATATTTTTAATTTAATGATCGTGTTTTTAAAACCAACTATATCGTTAGTTAGGACGTGGGTGAATCTTAGTAAAAAATTAATTATTAATTGTCAATTGTTCATATGTTATTGCTCTTTAGTTTTCCACGTGTTATAATTTTTATTTGCCAACTAAGAATAATAATACTATTTCCACTTCACATCTGTTTGTCGGAAGTTTCATAGATGGTAATGAAAACTAAAATATACACTATTCGAAAACATTCAAAGAAATGTAGACAATTTATTCTATTACAATTCTCCGTGCTACAGCAAAAGGGATAATATAGCCAAGAAAATATGTTAGATTATATTTATATACCAAACAAAATTTACAAGCACATTTTACTACTCGTCTGGGCTATACGCATAATAATACGCAGTGAGTTATGGTAAAGGAGGTCGAATTGAATGTGGATGTATCCATATTTACATGGAGGAAAGGTTCGAAACAATTTAGGAATAAACACCCTCAATAAGCTCGGCTGAGATTCTAGCCCTAACTTCCTCATCACCGACAAACTGGATTAGAATTGCTAGATATTAAAACACGGGAAATATGATTCGTTTATCAACTATTCGATTATTTGCGTTTATTTATTTGTTATTTTATAAAACAGAAGAGTGTCTTTATTTAGCTTAAAGGTTGGTTCCCCATGCATGGTTGGTCTGTATAATTAGATCTTAGCCCTCAATATCCATTTTTCCAAACTCATACATTACAATGCAGTAGGAAAACGTGTGTTATAATTTCAAGGACAGGTTTTATATACCAAGGAGGTGGGGAAAATTCACTAGAAAATTCTAGTCACCACACGTATACTACCCCTATTGGTAAAGATGTAAGGATTTATTGATGTAGGCCTACATTAATTTATAGGCAGGGATTTTCAAGCTAAATTGGTTACTTTAAACCGTATGATTTTTAAAAATTTTACGTTTAAACATTTTAAAATAGTGTTTGGTTTATAGCTGTTTCATAGAACACTTTAAATGTGCTTATTCCTTTTTTAATGAAGCAATATAGTAATATGTAAGTTTAGATTGCTCCACATGATGTAGGCTCAGAAACCAATAACACACGCACGCACACACATACACATACACACACATATACATACACACACATATACATACACACACATACACATACACACACATACACATACACACACATACACATACACACACATACACATACACACATACACATACACACACATACACATACACACACATACACATATATATTAGTGCCACACAGAACCCATTCAGATTTTACGCCTGTATACTATTTACTCTAATGTGTTAATGCTGAGGAAGGCTCAATTTACAGGAATTGTGCCTACATTTGCATGGAGAGAGAGTTTAAAACCATTTAGGAAAAATACCTCTCAGTGGATCCAAATGGGATCGACCCTGGATCTCCTCGTGTGTAGCATCGGATGGCGTACCATAGACTCTAAACAACAACAAGGCGCTGACTTACCCAGTTGGCCCGCTGCCCGAGGCTCCATGCAAGATAGACACAAGTCGGACGTAACTTCGCGTGACCGAAACAAACTAATACTAACTTGAAGAATGGGGCGCAAATCGGCGACGCCCGTAAAGTGGACTGACTGACGCAATGCGGATATCCACATCGTGAAGATTCCCGACCGGCCACGAACTTCCCCGAAGTTCGTTTTAGGCATGCGCAATATGTTCCCTGGCGATCCTAAATGTTTTCCCCCCCAATGTCTCCCTTCTTTTCCCCCTCTGTGGCAGATTGTATTTATACGGGCATCTGAGCCTACTATCGACACAATTGGGCCTTAACCGTACAAGGAGTAGGAGAAGCTCCGGCTTCATTCGTATTATAATGTAAGATCTAAATTATTTTCTGGCAACTCTAACTTAGCTTTGTATTAATATTAATTATTCTAAATTCAGTTTTGACGTCATTTCAATTTATCTCAAAATATGGAGCATTGTAGTAAATTTAATGTGACCTCGTTGGTATCACAATGCGAATCGAGTCGTAATCCTTGCTGGATAATAATCGATTATTAACTTTTGAGAGATATCGATTTTCTTTCATCAATATAGAATGTTTGTTTTTTAACTCGATATTTCTGTGAGAAATATTTAAATGCATGTTCGCGGGAACATTGAGTTGGTTGAACTTAGGATTAAAACTTTTGTACCTTTGCTATAGACTCGTAACTATTTATTGTTATAAATTATTCGGAGTAAATTTGTGGATACCAAATTAGGGTATTTTTCTTATGTTTAGTTCTAGGAGGTTATTAAGTGTAAATAAGCTTTGGTATTTAACTGTTAAGATATAAACCATATTATTGTAAGCTTCCTCTTGTAACGTATCTTAATCATCACAAACATTATGACTGCCATTATAAAAAAAGAAAAGGGAACCAAAGCCTATAAAAGTTTTGTATCGCTAAAGTAGAGTAAATATTTATTTGTTTGTTATGAACTTTCTAAAATCTACCGATAATACTATAGCATTTTTACGACGTTTTGGTGAAAACCATAAATATTATACAATTGTATATATTACAACTATATTTGATGTTCAATATTTAATCCTTTTTAATAAATTTGATATTCTATATTCTACAAATATCTTCTTGACGTGATTTATAATATAAGATTTTCCCACCATACCCTAGGTATACGAGAGTATATTTAGGTAAGTTTTCTAATATGGTGAACATGAGGGGCAGTATATATTCTTTACCTTCTCTTGAGATGGACTATCCATATGTTTTAATCTGCGACAGGTGGGAGTTGCGAGATCTGATGATTTGAATGTTGTCTTTAAACCTTGAAAAGACAGAACTCCTTGCATTCACTCCTGATGTCCCCCCTTTTTTGTATGTACCTTTCTTGTAGTTTGAGCCTCCACCCCTTTAGGACGGTTCAAAATCTGCGCCACTCTGCGCTCAGAGTGATTGCATCTTGCGTGTTCTGTTTAACTAATTTTTTGTAATTCTGTTTCATGAATCACACGACTGCCATGGACTCTGCCTCTGGAAGCACGATCAGCTCGCGGTCTGAAATCTACCTGCTCAGCGGCTCCGATCTGCGAGAGGAGCTCAAGGCGAGGAAAATCCCATTCCCCCCCGAGGCAACAGTTGCTGTTTTGCGGTCCTTGCTGTCCGAGAATATTTGTAAGTCAGCGCCTTGTTGTTGTTTAGAGTCTATGGTACGCCATCCGATGCTACACGTGATTGTAAGTCTAGTCTATTGTGAGAGTAGCGTCTTAGAACATGTGACCACCGAAATGGCTGAACCTTGTTATTAAATGATATTTTTCTAGTTTGTTTTGTTTGGCCTTTGAGTCAGTGCTTATTGGTTGCTGCCATGAAACGAGTACAGTGAACAATTTTGCTCTGTATTTTAACAGGCAGGCCTACCTTCACCAAACACACTATAAGTATTGTCCTATCCAGCCATGCGCTGTTGATAGTTATGAAGTATTGAAAGGATATTTTACATACAATACTTTAAATAAAAATACAGTTCATCCATGACTTTCTTAATATATGAGAGGGGTCCAAATCAGTATCGTTACAACCTTTCAGGGTACTTCTAAATTCCACAACCGATTTAGGACCGACGAACTTACTTCCCCTGCGGACGAAGTTTTGCTACGTATTTTTAACGCTCAAGAAAAATCCATAAACCTTGGTTGGGTTTGAACTAATAGTTAAGATCCAAGATATAAATCTGTATAAATAAAGTGTTTCGAAAGGTTTTTGTAAATTTTTTAGACACAATAATAATAATTATAACTTATTTATCATCTTGTTATTGTAATTGATTGTAGGCCTACACATGTTAAGGTGTATTGAATATGTATCTGATTAAATAAAAATGTGGACGAAAATTAATGGTTTAAGTTACTACTAATTCTAATAGTAACGTGTAGTCTACTTGTTTTAGCCCAGTCATTATTAAATATCATTTAAAATACTCATAAACGTCAAAAATACAACCTATAAGAGAATCAAACATTGTTGATATGCAATTCTTTTAAAACTATAATGATATACCTATAACTATACAAAATATGATAGAATAAAATAATAAACACGTGTACCAATCAAAGTCACAACTCATTTTTTGGGTTCCGTACCAAGAATTGAACCCCTATGAAAAACTCACATCTTTTATCGGTCCTAAACAGATCTCAACATGTGAACGATTAGACATATAAACCCAAAGCTAGGCTATATCGTGCCCCATGAATGGTTGGTAACAATTTTGAGAAAAAAGAAAAGAATAACGGAATTTGTAAGTTTTAAAATAAGTTTACATTGTATTATTATTATTTTTACCCAATTATACGGGGTATTTTTAAAAAACTTTTACCGTGAGGGCCTTAAATATATATACATAAGAAATATTTTAGTATAATAGTATACATAATATATTATCATTTTTTTAAAACAAAAGTTTCATAAACGGAATTTTAAAAATGTTGGTAAAACACTGTGAAAAGGAATATTTAAAAACATATGTTTTTACAGTAAAATAATTTTATTTATATGCAAATAATACTTTTAGAAATATTTATCTTCTATATTACTCTAATCACTAAGTACTTCTACTCATGAATGCCACCTGCCAACAACTTTCGATGGAGCAGGATTGCACAAACGAGAAGAGGATGTTGAGCCTAGGCACTAAATCCAAATAACCTGCAGCAAGTGCAACTTGATCCTTAATAATCTTGATCCATAAAAATGCATATATTAAAGATGCGTAAAGAATAAAAACTAGTCAAACAAAACATATTAATGAGCCAGATAAATAATGCTGAAAGTTTTTTTTAAATAACTATTTTGGATCCTAGATAAAGTTAAAGCTATATTTAATATAAATGAGTATACCTTGGTTTCTTATTTTGTTCAATAAGTCATAACCGATCTCACTTATAAAGACGCGTAGAACCTAAGGTTTCATTTTATAAATTTATTTGAGGTATTTAACTTGTATTTTCTGAACCGACTGATAGAATCAAAACACTACTTTGATACTATCTAAAAACTTGAAAAGTCACAACATCCCCGTCCATTAGCTCGTCATTTTGAAAGGACGACCCATGATGTAATTTGCAGTTTTCTCCTAATTAACCAACCAAACGTGTACTGACTTAGTTTGTGTCTTGTTTAAGGAGCAAATGAACCTAGGCCTGATCTTCAAGTGGACTGGAATGCTCTGGCTGGATATTATGGAAACAAACAGGTTTTCACTCCAATGCAGGAGACTGCTCTTGTTGCGTACATCGAAGCTTGCTCGGGTATTTTTTTTGAACTAATGCCACGTGATTTGCGATGTATTGCCTTCCTGTGTGAGAAGCACTACAATAATACAATGCCAAAAACCTGGAGTGAAAATGAAACAGCTCGTTTTCATAATTTTTAAAGCGTCATCCGTCATTATCGATTCGAACTCCGGAGGCTACTAGTATAGGCCGAGAATCCACTATCAACTGTGCTAATGCTTCAAAGTTTTTGATAAAAGTTCTGAAGTTTACGATAGGTATTCATTCACTGCAAATGATGTTTGGAACATGGACGATATCGAAGTCACCCCTTTCCAAAATCCCTCAAAAGTGATTGCAAGAAAAGGTATAAAATAATTAGGAGCAATTACTTCTACTGAAAGAGGACCACTTGTTACGTTAACCGTTGTTGTTAATGCTGCTGTAAATGCTATTCCTCCAATGTTCCTTTTTCCTATGGTAAGATTTTATGACCACTTCATCAGAGATGGTCCAACAGGTTGCATAGGTACTGGAAATAAATCTGGATGGACAACAGAAACATCATTTCTGTTTTTTTTCTGAATAATTTTATTGGTTGTGTTCGTCCTTCTGAAGAGAGGCCTGTCCTTCTTCTCCTAGACAACCATCAGTCGCATTTAGCGCCAAAATGTCTTGATTTTGCTAAAACTAATGGGGTTGTGATGCTTTCCTTTCCCGTCATTGTACTCATTGCCTCCAGCCACTAGATCGAAGTGTTTTCAGATCACTTAACAAACAAATAAACATAGCAATGGATGCTTGGATTAGAAATAAGACCTCGGATGGTACCTTTAGGCCTAGGGCAATATTCCACATCCCATCCGTTTTAAAAGTAGTATTTCCGATTGCCACAACACCAACGAATATTCAAAATGGAATCCAGAAATGTGGAATATTTCTTTTTATAGGGAAATATTTCAGGATGCAGACTTCTCCACCTCATTTGTGGAGGACAGGCTAAATCCAGAGCCAGCACCAGCTCCACGCAATGAGGCATCCCATCAGACCCATCACACCAATTTCTGGTTCAACTAGAACCAATGAGATATCTATCAATCCGGCAGTAGTTGCTGGTCCATTCAGGGCCAATAATATCTCTCAAAATATGGCCAGATTTTCCCCGAAGCTAGTTCAGTTCATTTCCAAAATCAGCTCCAAGAAAAACAAAGGGTGGGAGGAAAACCAGGAAAAGTGCAATTTCGACAGATGCTCTAGAGAAGAACGCACTTGAGGAAGAATATGAAAAACGACAAAAATAAGGGAGCGGTTAAGAGGAAGATAACACTGAGTAGTCTAAAGCAAAAAGCAAGCTATGGCCAAAACGTCTGCAAGGAATAAATTAGATCCAGGAAAACCATCAGAAGAAGCGAGTGAATGTTTCTGTTTAGTGTGCTTGGAACCATTCTCTTCCAGTAAACCAGTTGAGGAGTGTGTTCGCTGTTTAGACTGTCAGCTGTGGTCACATTTTTCTTATTCAAAGAAATTAAAAATGTAAATTTGTCACAATTCCCAGTCGGATTGACTCTCGGAGTAAGCTTTATTCTGTGTTTTATTTGTAGCCATACTCATTATAGCCTAAATAATGTTAAATTAGGATGTTTGTAATTTTATATATTTGTAACAAAACACACCTTAAATATTAATTAATTAAAATAATTTCCAATAAAAAAAGTGATTTTCTGTTAATATAAATTTTCTGTTACAACATACCCTGAGCCGGGGCTGCTTGTAACACATGGCATCAAAGAGATTTTTAATTTATATTGCACTATTAGCTTTATTAATAATGATTTAAAAAATGTACTGTGAAATAACAGAGTTTACTTTATTCGTGTGTATTACCAAATCTTTTCTTATACATTGTAGGGGATGCAAAAAAAATAGTAAGTACACATTGTTACAATCAGCCCTGGTCTCCCCTACACCACCTGTCACCATCTTGAGCTAGTTCTATTCAGTCCACCTCATTACACCTTATCTCTTTTAGATTTATTCTAATGTTACCTTCCCATCTGCGTCTAGGTCTTCCTAATCGTCTAAGTATATAATAATTTTATTTTATTTATTAAATGCTGCAATGTTGTGGTTTCATTTGCTAATACATTCACTACCTCGTTATTTTACAACACACTAGCTTGTTAGTGAACACAAAAGTAATTCACTTCGGTGGGTACAGGGGTTCGATCCTGGTCAGGTCTACTGAGAGTGGTTTATCCTAAATTATTTACCCCTCCAGGCAAATGCCGGTACACTTCCTCTAAATTAAACCTTTCTAATGCTTAATCCATTAGCGTAAATAGTACATTGGCATATAACCCGAACGGGTAGTAAGACGTGGTGATAATAAACACACAACATAAATGCGGGCACGTTTCCTTTAAATTATTCTTTAAGTCCTACCTATCTCATTAGTGTAATTAGTAAAATGAGGAAAGAAGATGCTAGTGAACACAACTGGCTCAAATTAATATTAATTTGATCTGTTTTTATTTTAACAACCCGTTCGGATTATACGATTAGTTACTAACTACGCTAATGGTTTTAGGGATTATGAAGACTATATTTAGAGGGAGTGTACTCGAATTTGCGTAGAGGGAGGGTGGAAAATCATTTAGGAAAATCACCTTCATACACCCGACCAAGGTTCTAACCTCGATATCCCCATCATTGGCAGTCTAGTCCAACACGAGAGTAGCACTTAAGACCATTCGGGCACTGAAGCGGGCTTATTTGTTTCTTTTTAATATTTTACTTCCTTTTCCAATAGACAAGGAATATCGATCAACACACATACAAAGTACTTAACACAGAAACTTCTTTAGTAAGAAACAGACCCATCCCCTTTCGTCCTCTTAACTTCCCAATCGAGTTTTGTAATCACACGCTAAGTCTCTTTCGGAGTTTCGTCACCGCATAGCAACCCCCCTCCTGGTGGTTGTAGGGCTGTAGTGCGGGGTGTCGACTTCTCTGCCGTTTCTAAGTGTGCATGTCTGGTTCTTTCCTTAATCAATCTGTCTCTTTCTTCCCTGACGAACACTGGATCTCGGGAGACAAGACGACAAGAGGTGCCCTATTATAACACCGCGTCTTCTCAGACTCTTTCTGCATTCTTCTAGATTCCTAATCTTTTACTATCTCCACGTTCACGTGTAATGTTTCTTTCTTCATTTACCCAATTTCCCGTTGCCCTCAACTGTGGTCACGTAATAAAGGCTTCCCAATCCGGGGTCCACGACCCTAAAGCAGTATGTGGATGAATTTCAGAAGGCTCGTAAGCTTTTGGATACAACATCCTTCACACTAGTGTGTCTTTAAAAATAAAGCTTATCTTTAATTGGACTATTTTTATATGTATTGTCTTTTTTATTTAATGTGTTAATAAAGAAGCAACCCGTTTCAGTGGCCGAATGAGCTAAGCTCTAAGGGCCCGTTTATGCACGCGATTCATGTCGCCTACAACCGACAGCAAAAACTCGCCCGTTTTTATAAACCAATGGGAGAAAATGGATCTTTTAATACTCTGTCATCCAAGTTAGTTGTCGTTGCGAATTTCAAGAACGTGTCGCCTACAACTGACAGCAAAAACTCGTTCCGTTTTATAAACCAATGGGAGAAAATGGATCTCTTTATGCTCTGTCATCCAAGTTAGTTGTCGTTGCGATTTCAAGAACGTGTCGTCCTGTCCTAGGAATTGTATGCGTCAAAAACTCGTCCAGTTTCTATATTTACATGGCGTTTAATGGTTCCTTTTATTCAAACGCGCGATTTGTGTGTTGTACTTTCTCTAGAAAGCAGTGCAGCTTACCTCCTATCTTGTTGGCCAGTTATGTAAAAGTTTCCGGCAAGTGGCGTCGTATATCTGTGTTGAAGCTGCATTAAATGTGGCCTAACTAAAATGGTTCCTTGAAATGTTACCATTAACTCATCAAACGATGTAATGGATATTCTATAATAATTTAAAAACATGTCACTGTCATCTCTTAATTTTCCGCGCAGATTACGAAATGCACTATATACTGTAAGTATCTGCACTGTTAATAGGATGGACATTCCATCTTCATTTTCATCTTTTTCTTAAGGTCAACCGATAAGAAGTATACAATTTTCACCATTGAACAGACTAGTAGGATGATAAAAGCATTTTATCAGTGTTGCCAATGATCGTTTGATGAGTTAGTGGTAACCTTCCGAGGAACCATTCTGGTTAGGCCACATTTAGTGCAGCTTCCACACAATTATATGAAGCTACTAGCCGAGACCCTTCAAACAAATGACCAACAAGATAAGAGGTTAGCGGCACGGATTTCTAGAGAACGGATGACACACGGCTTGCGCGTTCACATAAAAGGAATAATTAAACGTCATGTATATAGAGGAACCGAACGAGTTTTTGCCGCATGCAATTCCTAGGACACGACAACACGTTCTTGAAATCGCATCAACTAACTCAGGTGACAGAGCATAAAGGAATCCATTTGCCCCCATTTATTTATGAAACGGACGAGTTTTTACCGTCGGTTGTCGGACGACATGAATTGCGTGCATAAAATGGCCCTAAGGCATCACTCGCATGTTAAACACTGGCCTACTGATGACAGAGAGATCAAGATTAGAATCCTGATAGAATCAAAGCAGGGTAGCTTTTCCTAAACGGTCTCCTACTGTCCTTACGCAAACGCAGGTAGATTACCTTTAAAATGCTTCCTTCCTCTTTCTTACCCCATTAGAGTAATTATCATATATGCGTATAACCTGAACAGTTAGTAATATTCTGGATTCACATATACGTGGTGGTAAAAATGTAACGTTTTAGATACATTCTAACACTTTCACTCAATGAAGCCCTATAATTGGTTTAAAACTATTACTACCAGATCTAATAAGTTCTAATAATGTGTGGCAGATATAGACTACTGCGACATCACAAGCGGGAAACGCCCAATTCTCATCAAAAATGCCCCAGCGAACGAGGCAACTCTGCTACGAAGACCAACACCCAAACATCTAACACCTGGGCCAGACGACGAGTGAGTGAGAGAGGCTTCATTCGAGGTATTCCCAACAGCCGTCGACCAGCGCTAGTGGTCGGGTGGCGTCATCATAGAAGATTACCACCCTTCTTCGTACTTAGAGATAACCTTGCCAAATTTTATTAGTCCCACCGGTATATAAAGGCCTGTCCTCGGTTCACGTATATCTATTCTATTGTAACCACTCGTCGAAGGAGCTGCTGGAAGATATTCACGAGCGTTTGCTAAGACTACGTATTGAAGACTGCGATGGTTGAAGCGTCTGTGCCACCTTCTCGCCACAGAACAAGCTACGGCGGATACTATAAGTATTGAGGTATATTGTAATCTTTGTTGAGCTTTGAGCTCTATTATTCTATGTACATATCACGTAGCTTATGTATGTCAGTAATACTGACTTGTTTCCCTTAAGGCATAGTTTAACATGGTGAACTTTGAGCTTAATTATTCTATGTCCATATGACGTAGTTTTTGTATGTCAGTACTACTGGCTTGATTTCCTATGTCCATAAGGCATAGTTTATAGCTTTATGCACTATCTTTCTATGTCTATTAGGCTTAATCGCAAATATTAGGGTCAATATTAGACTCCTTAGACTAAATGACCATGCTGCGGCTAGTTTAAAGAGTAGAATAAAATAATGAAGGATACTAGGTTATCTATTGCTTTGTTTCACGACCTTATTGGTTATGTAAGTGACACTTATCTTTGATGTGTGTATCTATTTATTGCTATGTGGTGTACAACCTGTGGAAGTGCTACTTGTCCATAATAGTGGCCCGCGGGGTTTTGTCCGTTGTGTCCGGTCCCCTTGTGGTGCCTTTAGCGTTAATCGATAATGATTACCATTTTGTCAAGTATTATTGTCCCCTTTTAAGGGTAACAGAATTAATATACTATTGATTGTTCAGTTTGTACTAATTAGAAATTGACCGGCCATAGTATCTGTAGCGTCTAGATTCCTGGTAGGTCACCGTTTACTATTTGTAAAATAATACGTTCTCTTCTAGGAGCTTATAACATAGAAATGTCTACCTCTCTATGAAGCTAACTCAAGCTATCTTGCTCATGTTAATTACCTCCCTTGTAGCTCCTTAAACTGGGACTAAATCTAAGTGGCTTAGTTCTTTATATTTAAAATTATGTGTTGTAGTTGGAAGCCTCACAGTCAGCTGGCTGGAGTAGAATCATATATGGTAATTTTGTAATTAGAG
The DNA here is from genome assembly GCA_039000515.1 of Timema cristinae. Lineage (NCBI taxonomy): Eukaryota > Metazoa > Arthropoda > Insecta > Phasmatodea > Timematidae > Timema > Timema cristinae. The sequence continues at coordinate 108,697,541 of JBCFYV010011172.1, forward strand.
TTGATTACCGTCACTTATTTATAATGCCTTAGATTTGCAGCCTTTCATCCTATTTGATGACTTAGTAATTGTCCTGCTTTAACGAGTTACAAGCTTTTTTTATTTACACCCATGACCTATATGTGTGAGTTATAGGGTGTACCTGGGTGCTTCACATCTGATGCTCCTTTGTCGAGATATTTATATTATTGCAACAGTTTAGATTATCATATTTAAACAAGGGATGGTTTGAGAAATGACTACCTATAATTCTATATACTTCCTATTAATTGTTTTGAATATTAATAAACTGATTTGTTAAACTTGTAAATTATTCTTATACTTTGTTCCTTCCAATCAGAATTCAAAAGTTTATGAATGTTATAGAATAATTAAAGACGCATATATATTAAAAAGCAGTTTTTTAATATTAATTTAACTGTATTTTAATAATATAGGTTTCCTTTATATTCCTAAATATTCTATACATTTATAAACATCATTCTAAGAAGGGATCCATATGAATCCATAGACTACCAAAGAGGTGCATGGCACAAATAAATTTAAGAAACCCTGTCAATCCTCGGTCCCGGCAAAGATTTATCTGATTTCCATATCCTTCCTACACCTCTGACAAGATATCTTGTGAATGTGTGGAATGCCAGGTCGCCACCGTGGTTCGGATTCCACGTTAAACTGTAGGTCCTTCATTTCATCTCACAATCACCCTACCATTACACATTAGCGTAAGTGCGTATAACCCGAACGGGTAGTAAGACGCGGTGCTAATAATAATAATAATAATAAGAAACCCTGGTCTAAGTCACACGGGTCAACAAACTCTTTTGAGTATAGGAGCTACTTTAAAAAATTGAAAACTTTCGTGAGCTACCTGAATTAAAGTTTGTATTAAAATCTAATTTAAAAAGAGAAGATAAAACCGTACGCTCGTTCATCAAAACATACAAAATCGAACCATCTTGAAACGACCATAAATCAATCATAGTCTCAAAACGTAGAATGATAAACAGAAGCAGGTTAACATGCTCTAATGCTGCCTGAAGAGGAGAATGATGGAAAATTCCAACACGGACCGACCGATTGGTCACACCGTGTGGTTTAGGGAAAATAACTCTTAAGGGATTGTCAAATTTCACGAAGGTTCTGAATCAAAAGAAAATGCATATTAGTAGTATTATTATTATTAATGGGTGATAAGCATGGTTACGTGCATCATCTGTTATACTTTTGTCTGGCTTGTTTGTGTGTACATTTTAATAACAGACCTCGGACTCGGATATTGTGATGTAGATCACTGTTGCGCAAAAAAATACTCACTTGAGAGCTACTGGTAACTCGTGATCGACTGTTTGGCAACCCATGGTCTATGGCAAGGGTCTCCAAACATTTTTGCACGTTGGCCATATAGTTTATTTTACACAGTTTCTTGGGCAAAAAAAAAATCAAATTTTTAAATGAATAATTAATTATTTTTTTTGGCAATCAGCATTATATGATTAAAAACGAAAGAGAAATGTAACAATTATACAGAAAAGCAGCAGGGCAATACATATATTTTCAAGAAACAACTCACATTTACTTTTGGCTAGCAATTAGAGATTTTAATCATAATTAACAAATCATGGATTTTTGCACAAGATCAGTCGAACCTGCTTCGGTGCCCGCATGGTCGAACGTGCTACTCTCACAATTGACTGGACTGCCAATGACGGAGGATCAAGGCTCGAATCTAGTTCGAGTGAACTGAAGGTTTTTTTCCAAAATGGTTTTCCAATCTTCCTCCATGCAAATGCCGGTACACTACATTTAAATATAGCCATCCCTTTCCCTAAAAACTATTAGTGAATTAGTACATAAACGTATAACCCGAATGGGTAAGTTATAACCGGGGATTTAAAAAAAAAGCAATGGAAATTATGGAACTTCTTTTCCAGTTTCAAAATATTGCTAAACTGAGATTTTAATCTTGAGGTGCTAATTCTTAGAATTAACGACAAATGCTCATTTCATATATATATATATAGCACGTCTAGACTATATCATTTATAGCCCAGTTTGTATAAATGTTAGCCAGTACTAATGTACCGTTCTAGGGGCCGCCCAAATGTACTAATCATACATTCTTTCCGTTTCCCGATGAGATAAGGTGATGGTGATAGTTACTATGAGGGTGTGGAACCAAAGGAAACACTTAAACATAATTTAAGCATAAATAATCAAACCCTGATGACCGTTAAGCTAATTCCATTTTCTTGAAAAATACCCACGCTACCAGCAGCAATCGAACCCGGGAACCCTGAATTTGTAGCCAGATGCACTGACCACTGCACCATGAGGCCTGTTATCAGATAAGATTTCTCGATAGTTGAACTTGACAAATTCCATTCTTGAGAATGTTTGTTCTTACAGATATATTGTACAAACAATTTACACAAATCCACAAGCAAGTCGGAAACTGCTTAAGCTGTAAAGATTTATAAAATTGGATCAGAGTTCCTTCTTTATACTGGTCATTCAGCCTATCATCCCTGGAAATCATTTGAAACCGACTTGGAAGTGTTTCAACATTGCAGTACAATGGATTTTGAAACAACCTTATTACATTTGTTTTACCATTAAGATCAGAAAATAATTACCGAAATAATTTTTGAAAGTTAGTAAAGAATTTTAGAGGCACATTTTGTCTGTAATATTTAAAGAGGTCCCCAAGATGACGAAACATAGCTGCCTGGCCTAACCGACAGGAAGGAGAAACAAATAATCTTCGAGTACCTTCTTCATAGTTTGAATTTGGCATATTTGTATTGGTGCAAATTCAAGTAAGGTGAAGGATAGTTGTATAAGTACCGGTAAGACGCGATTCAAATCAATGCAAAGAGAATAGAAGGTAGCGCCAGCCAGATGGAGAAATATTGGCTGAGCATGTGACGTCACTCAGTACACAAGCCAGTGTGTTATATACACAAAGATATGTGGAAGACAAACTAAGTTGTCAAAAATCGGATTACATTTTGGAACTTTAAAGGATAAATAAACTTTTAAAATCCAATTAACTTCATTACTCTAATTATTTGAAAATTATATATTTGTGACTGTTTCAGTATTTAAATATAACTGCTGTGGACTGGTTATGGTAAAACATAGTATAATCAAATTCCTACAAGTGGCACTACCTTTCTATTCCCTTTATATTTGTCCAAAAGAGGTATTATGTAAGGTTGGGCCAAATGAAGCGGTTATTTCTGTTTAAGATGTAGCCGGGCATTGGTGAAAAATAAAGGCTACACCTCTTTTTAATATGAAGGGCACTAATTATTTTAGGCTTACGCCAGTACCTAAATGTCATTCTGTTCAAGGAACACTTTATTTCGTAACGTCAGTTCAATTGTGATAATAGTGCGTCCAATTTAGTGACATTCTGTTTTATATTACATAAATTATTTATATTATAATTACATAAAATTGATACAATTATATTTAATATTAATGATAAAATCAATGAAATGGAATGTTCATTCAATTGACATCAACCGAATACGATAATTATGTTTATGATAAGATATAATATATAAAAAATTGAGCATAGCAAATTTTAATGCAAATGAAGAAAGCATTTCTTCTTTATGTTCTTCAAGAAATTTTTCATTCAAGGGGAAATCAACCATGCTATTAACTTTCACCGGTCCTTCAAGCAGCATCCATTTTGCCCGGAATGTCTTGACATGCGTGAATAGCTCTTTTTAACTTGCAACTTCAAATTCAATTGATTCATATGGCTGGTCACGTCTGCAAAAAATGCCAATTTTCAAAGCCAGTCACTTTTTGTTAAAATATGTTCCGGTCAATTTTTCTCTATGAGAAATTACTAATTCTACTTTCTTTCGACATCTTGGAGAAAAAGCAGTGTGCTCGTCAAAAAAATCGCAATCAAGATTTTGATAAATATTGACGTTTCATGGCCTCTGAAACAAAAAAAAAAGTGGTTCTCGCAATGCCGTCTGTCTGTAACTAGGACTAGAGCCGAAACCATTTTACCGATTGGAATCTGGGGTTTTCATAAGATCCCTCCGAGGATTTTTTTAAAATTATACACCAAACCCTAAAAGTAATGGTAGTTTACTGAAGAGCAAAACGAGAAAAAATCTATTTTCTAAAAACTCGATCTAATGATTTTGATTAAGTTTTATATCTAGACATTATTTATCACTATAAACAAGATAGAATTCTCATTTTCTTGAAAAAAATTACTTTGAGAACACTTTACATAAGGAAATTTTTCCAATTTTCAACATTTCTCCGCAACTATTTGAGAAACGAAATAACTTATCATAGTAAATCTGAAGTAATATTAAAGATAAACATAGATTATTTAAAATTAATTTTTATATAATCATTAGGTTCTGAATTATAAGCAAACTTTTATATTTTGTATTTAAAGTCTTTGTAAATTAATTTGGTTCTTATGCTCTTTGTGGACAAAGGTGTTTCTCTTAATCAATTTTTCCGAAACAGTGTTCCTAGTTCCTAGTGCCACAGAATAAATAATAGTGTGTATTATTTTGTTACGCCCTCTCTTTTCTTTACCTCGTAGCAATAGACCACTAAAGAAAATACTACAAGGATAAGAAGGAATAAGCTAACATAATAATAATGAGAAAATAGCATCAGTAAGAGTTAAATGTAAAGAGTAATTTAATTCATTCAAACATAACAGACTTTAAGTTAAGTGGCCTGCACCGGGGCGGGGGGGGGGCGGGGGGGGGGGTACTTTTTGGTGTTGTTGATATTAGAGGAGGTTTATGTACCCAACCCTGGTAGTCCCCGGGTGCACATACATACAAGTACATACAAGAAATGAGAACAAGAGGAAATTAGAATTTATGCAATTTAATGAGACAAGTTACAAGGTCAATATATATATATATATAGCGCGTAATCTCAATAAGCATATGTCTATACAAACTAGTTATGATATGAGGCAGCTTTGCCTAACTCTAGCCCTACAAAGGGCGAGAGGCGCTGGCCTTATAAACTCTGACAATTGAGTTAAGTGACTGATCCCATAAACAACAAGGTATGTTGGCCGTGCAGGCAGGGTTATAATTTAGATCAGGCAAGTTCTGGTTCAGTTACATGAGAGAGCCCTGGATACAGAGCAACAACCCTTACTAAGGGTAAAAACTATTTACATGAAATATCAGAATACACGGGCCAGTCCAGGACGAGCCACCTCCCACTAGTTGAGCACCCAACGTGTGACCAACACCATAAAGCATAAATAAGTAATTAAAGACAGCTACAGCCGAGCCTGAGGGGCAGAAGCGGCTCATGAGCTGAATATTCCTAAAGCGAGTGTAACAATGCAATGACTAAGATTTAACCACGGGCCAATCATGAGAGGCATGAACGGCCCACAGGTTAACTGCCCAACACAAATATTGGGATAGACAAGAGAACCCAGTTGTTATGGATCCCAGGTCTCCATATAACATGAACAATCTCCTGCCCTTGCAAGCTACCATTGAGTTACATCTATGGACACATCGTGTGTGCCGCGGGATTCACCATCTCGTCGTGAGGCTGGCCAAAATGGCTCAGTCTCCCAAACGCGAGAAGCGCGCTACACCACAAGTGTAGTTTGTAGCCTGTTCTCCTGACAAAGGAGACTCAACTCCATACATAATCTATACAACTAGCCTAACCATAATATCATAATAGTGTCTCAAAATAGACACGAGTTATTCCCTATCCCTAACTCTTACAATAGGATTATCCTATCCATCCTGCCAAGACGTAGACTAAACCTAACATTTAACATTTAATCTGAAGTTTACTCGTTCTTTATGCCCGTGAAGTTGGTTAGTCCCGTAACTTCCTCCTGTATAGAGGATCAATTTCCCTTGGACCGTAAGTCCACCGTTGACTAGATAGAGTACTTTGACCAGATGAGAGTGCGTAGTAATTCAACGTCGCCGATGTTGTCCTATCGTGTTCTATATTTCTTACAAGCCGATCGGTGAATATATAGTCAGAGATGCCCACGCGTTGGAGCGGTGAGTATGAAGTGGAGGGAAAACTTCCCCGAGATTCTAGAATATTGACATGCGACGGCCGACGGCATTAATGGAGCTATCAGTTGGTTTGTACTCGTCGTTGAACGTGGAGTTCTCCCCAAGTGGCCGCGCTCGGTCACTTTTTTCTGTGTTGTTTTTTCTCCAGTGGGGCATCAGGCTCGAAGAGTCGGCGAAGTCGGTATGTAAATAAACAGACATACGTCATGGGCGTAGCATTTTACACTAGTATGTCATTGTTAACATTTGACGATTTGCAGGCACCAACAAAATATTCATTTTTTACGTTTGAACGGGGCTAAACCAGATTAGCCCGTTACAGGCCTTCCTTAACTTATCTAGTAGAACGAAGAAAAATATAGTTGATTACATTATTGCTAAAAAAATTAGTTCAATTAAACCAGGTTAGCTTTATATCAATAAAGCTATTAAAACAATTAATAACCAAATCTATTCGTGAAATATAAAAAAGCTAGAAGAGCCTTTCTAACTGTTACAAAAGCGTCTGAATATCTACAAATATTATGAAAACATATACTCTCAATGTAAAGTATATTTTTAATTCATATTTTTACTTTAAATATCACTAGAGTATCCTAATTATACACAAAAGGGAGTACTTCAAGTACCTATATAATTTAACACAAATTTAACTAACCGAAACTCAGTATATAATACATTATACTACACACAATATGTTAATAACACGAGAGTACCTTCAAGTACACTAATACATTATACTAACACAATATTTAACTAACACGAGAGTACCTTCAAGTACTACTATATATATTTATACTACACACAATATGTTAACTAACACGAGAGTACCTTCAAGTACTACTATATACATTTATACTACAACAATATGTTAACTAACACGAGAATACCTTATAGTACTACTATATATATTTATACTACACACAATATGTTAACTAACACGAGAGTACCTTCAAGTACTACTATATACATTTATACTACACAAATATGTTAACTAACACGAGAGTACCTTCAAGTACTACTATATATATTTATACACACAATATGTTAACTAACACAGAACCTTAAGTACTACTATATAATTTATACTAACACAATATGTTAACTAACACGAGAGTACCTTCAAGTACTACTATATACATTTATACTACACAAATATGTTAACTAACACGAGAGTACCTTCAAGTACTACTATATATATTTATACTACACACAATATGTTAACTAACACGAGAGTACCTTCAAGTACTACTATATACATTTATACTATACACAATATGTTAACTAACACGAGAGTACCTTCAAGTACTACTATATACATTTATACTACACATAATATGTTAACTAACACGAGAGTACCTTCAAGTACTACTATATATATTTATACTACACACAATATGTTAACTAACACGAGAGTACCTTCAAGTACTACTATATACATTTATACTAACACAATATGTTAACTAACACGAGAGTACCTTCAAGTACTACTATATAATTTATACTACACAATATGTTAACTAACACGAGAGTACCTTCAAGTACTACTATATATATTTATACTACACACAATATGTTAACTAACACGAGAGTACCTTCAAGTACTACTATATACATTTATACTACAACAATATGTTAACTAACACGAGATACCTTCAAGTACTACTATATACATTTATACTACACACAATATGTTAACTAACACGAGAGTACCTTCAAGTACTACTATATACATTTATACTACACACAATATGTTAACTAACACGAGAGTACCTTCAAGTACTACTATATACATTTATACTACACACAATATGTTAACTAACACGAGAGTACCTTCAAGTACTACTATATAATTTATACTACACACAATATGTTAACTAACACGAGAGTACCTTCAAGTACTACTATATACATTTATACTACACACATATGTTAACTAACACGAGAGTACCTTCAAGTACTACTATATACATTTATACTAACACACAATATGTTAACTAACACGAGAGTACCTTCAAGTACTACATATTATATTTATACTACACACAATATGTTAACTAACACGAGAGTACCTTCAAGTAACTACTATATACATTTAACTACACACAATATGTTAACTAACACGAGAGTACCTTCAAGTACTACTATATACATTTATACTACACACAATATGTTAACTAACACGAGAGTACCTTCAAGTATAATATATACATTTATACTACACACAATATGTTAACTAACACGAGAGTACCTTTATATTACTACTAGTATAGTACATTTATATACTTACACACAATATGTTAACTAACACGAGAGTACCTTCAAGTAATATATTACATTTATACTACACACAATATGTTAACTAACACGAGAGTACCTTCAAGTACTACTATATACATTTATACTACACACAATATGTTAACTAACACGAGAGTACCTTCAAGTAATACTATATACATTTATACTACACACAATATGTTAACTAACACGAGAGTACCTTCAAGTACTACTATATACATTTATACTACACACAATATGTTAACTAACACGAGAGTACCTTCAAGTACTACTATATACATTTATACTACACACAATATGTTAACTAACACGAGAGTACCTTCAAGTACTACTATATACATTTATACTACACACAATATGTTAACTAACACGAGAGTACCTTCAAGTAATACTATATACATTTATACTACACACAATATGTTAACTAACACGAGAGTACCTTCAAGTACTACTATATACATTTATACTACACACAATATGTTAACTAACACGAGAGTACCTTCAAGTAATAATATCTACATTTTATACACACACAATATGTTAACTAACACGAGAGTACCTTCAAGTACTACTAATACTATTTATACTACACATAATATGTTAACTAACACGAGAGTACCTTCAAGTATATAATATCTACATTTATACTACACACAATATGTTAACTAACACGAGAGTACCTTCAAGTAATAATATCTACATTTATACTACACACAATATGTTAACTAACACGAGAGTACCTTCAAGTACTACTATTACATTTATACTACACACAATATGTTAACTAACACGAGAGTACCTTCAAGTAATACTATATACATTTATACTACACACAATATGTTAACTAACACGAGATACCGTCAAGTACTACTATATACATTTATATACAACAATAAGTTAACTAACACAGAGTACTTCAAGTATACTATATACATTTATACACACAATATGTTAACTAACACAGAATACCTTATAGTACTACTATATACATTTATACTACACACAATATGTTAACTAACACGAGAGTACCTTCAAGTATACTATATACATTTATACTACACACAATATTTTAACTAACACGAGAGTACCTTCAAATAACTACTATATACATTTATACTACACACAATATGTTAACTAACAGAGAGTACCTTCAAGTAATAATATCTACATTTATACTACACACAATATGTTAACTAACACGAGAGTACCTTCAAGTAATAATATCTTCATTTATACTACACACAATATGTTAACTAACACGAGAGTACCTTCAAGTACTACTATATACATTTATACTACACACAATATGTTAACTAACACGAGAGTACCTTCAAGTACTACTATATACATTTATATACTACACACAATATGTTAACTAACACGAGAGTACCTTCAAGTATATAATATTACATTTATACTACACACAATATGTTAACTAACACGAGAGTACCTTCAAGTAATACTATATACATTTATACTATACACAATATGTTAACTAACACGAGAGTACCTTCAAGTAATAATTCTACATTTATACTACACACAATATGTTAACTAACACGAGAGTACCTTCAAGTATATATTACATTTATACTACACACAATATGTTAACTAACACGAGTACCTTCAAGTACTACTATATACATTTATACTACACACAATATGTTAACTAACACGAGAGTACCTTCAAGTACTATATATTACATTTATACTACACACAATATGTTAACTAACACGAGAGTACCTTCAAGTACTACTATTACATTTATACTACACACAATATGTTAACTAACACGAGAGTACCTTCAAGTATATATATCTACATTTATACTATACACACAATATGTTAACTAACACGAGAGTACCTTCAAGTAATACTATATACATTTATACTAACACAATATGTTAACTAACACGAGAGTACCTTCAAGTATACTATATACATTTATACTACACACAATATGTTAACTAACACGAGAGTACCTTCAAGTAATACTATATACATTTATACTATACACAATATGTTAACTAACACGAGAGTACCTTCAAGTACTACTATATACATTTATACTACACACAATATGTTAACTAACACGAGAGTACTTCAAGTACTACTATATACATTTATACTACACACAAAATATGTTAACTAACACGAGAGTACCTTCAAGTAATAATATCTACATTTATACTACACACAATATGTTAACTAACACGAGAGTACCTTCAAGTAATAATATCTACATTTATACTACACACAATATGTTAACTAACACGAGAGTACCTTCAAGTAATACTATATACCTTTATACTATACACAATATGTTAACTAACACGAGAGTACCTTCAAGTAATAATATCTACATTTATACTACACACAATATGATAACTAACACGAGAGTACCTTCAAGTACTACTATATACATTTATATTATACACAATATGTTAACTAACACGAGAGTACCTTCAAGTACTACTATATACATTTATACTACAGACAATATGTTAACTAACACGAGAGTACCTTCAAGTACTACTATATACATTTATACTACACACAATATGTTAACTAACACGAGAGTACCTTCAAGTACTACTATATACATTTATACTATACACAATATGTTAACTAACACGAGAGTACCTTCAAGTAATAATATCTACATTTATACTAACACAATATGTTAACTAACACGAGAGTACCTTCAAGTAATAATATCTACATTTATACTACACACAATATGTTAATTAACACGAGAGTACCTTCAAGTACTACTATATACATTTATACTATACACAATATGTTAACTAACACGAGAGTACCTTCAAGTACTACTATATACATTTATACTACACACAATATGTTAACTAACACGAGAGTACCTTCAAGTAATAATATCTACATTTATACTACACACAATATGTTAACTAACACGAGAGTACCTTCAAGTAATAATATCTACATTTATACTACACACAATATGTTAACTAACACGAGAGATTTACACCTCAAACTTAATGTAAACTCAGGTATGACTACTTGAATCGGCATCATTCAAATACTAAACAAAGTCTAACAATTGATACTAAGTTAAAGAAAATTTAGAGTTTTGCCACATTTCATATGCGAAAAATAACAAATTTACGTTACACAAAATATTGGAATGTATATAATGATTTAAAATATACAACAAAAAAAGCTAGGATAATACGGATAGTCAATATATACAGATTATTAGGATAGATATTTTTAATATATTTCAATTAACATGGTGACCTGGCGGTCTAGGGGTAAGGTGTCAGACTTCTGTGCTGGCGGCCGGGGTTCAATCCTCGGTCCCGGCACAGATTTATCTGATTACCAAACCCTTCCTTCATCTCTGACAATACATCTTGTGAAAGTGGGGAATGCCAGGCCTCCACCGTGGTTCGGATTCCACGTTAAACTGTAGGTCCTTCATTTCATCTCAGAATCACCCTACCATTTCACATTAGCGTAAGTGCGTATAACCCGAACGGGTAGTAAGACGCGGTGCTAATAATAATTCAATTAACATTCCATTGAGTTAGAACAGCATACATTGAGAATTTACAAACATCTTTAAGAAACAAGCCCTTAAGTGGTGACACGAAACCTAAGTTACTTTTAGTTTTAAAATAGTATTAAATAATGCTCATATTTAATAAACAAATATCAGCCTATCTCGACTATAACAATATTAAATTAAATAGTTAAAGTTCCATAATTCAAACTTCTACGTAAAACTATAAAAATGTACAGAGTATTATAACTTTACTTCACAGAGTCCATATTATTGGAATTCGTCTCCTGACGATATAGAATAATAAACGCAGTCCGTCCATTATGGCATCGAGTTTCAGAAGTACATTATAAATAAATATTACAGATTTAACAGTCCGATTATTTCTTCCACACTTTCATATTATATAGTTGTCTTACTGTGTAGCTATGATATGGGGGAATTAGTCCAAACTAAGCCGGTGACGTCACATTTTGGAGGGTCACGCCATCTTCCTCACTTAGGCCATCATGCGTGTAGGTCGCTAATTGGTCATCCCGCTTCATATAGACGATACTCTGGTTTGTTGTCAAAAATCTTTTTAACTGCTTGGCTGCTGAAGTCAGAAGTCAGATGATGGTTGCTCAAACCATCCTAAAGAGGGCAGCCATGTCCGCGTCCACTATTCGCCAGGTGTGAAGAAAATCGCCCACAAGATATGTCTAAACCGGGCCGGTCGGAACATCAAGTGCTGGTACATCAAGGCAAAGTTTCCCCGCTCCTCGATTTAGGACGTTTTGAAGTCAGCCAGGTTACTAGGCTGTGCAAGCCAGTTTATCCAGAGGGTACGTATATGAACAGTTTACATTGTAGAGAGTTGATGGTGAATTTATATCGAATGATATTGTTTGTATATTGATTGAGGTTACATGGAACTACAATAGTGAAGAATACTATTGTAGGCGATTTGAATAAATGTCGATGTTTCTTGGAGTGGGTATTATGAATCGGACGATAATCTATGCAGCATTGGGTTGGGTGGTGCTTCGATTGTAAAATACAACTCTTGTATTGTTACAATTTCATTTATGATCTTTGTTGTAATGTTTTTACAACAATTTATAGACTTATTATTTCGCTTCACAAATCTTACGAGTTTGTAGTAAATGTCTATTCTAGGGTTCAGTAACCTTTTAAGCATGAAGAGCTATTTTCCAAAATATGTTATACTCTGGTGGTGCCTAGAAAAATGTCAATTTTTATATTTAAATTTTCACCTTTTATTTATTTATTTATTTATTAGTAACAAGTTGAGAATATTCATATTTTAAATGTAATAAACCAAATATAAACTATAATATTATCATTATTTACATTACATATTTGAACCTCAAATTTTGAGGTATGTTACAAAGTGGGCTTATTGTTAAAAAAATATTTATGAAGATATTAATGGAATAATAAATTGAAGACTAATGATAAATATATAACAAAGAAGTTTATTTTCATATAATTCTCGACAACCATACTGTTATTTATCACACAAAATTATTTAGCAAAAAATGTACAAAATTATAAAATATAAGGCGGGATACTAAAATCTGTGAAAAGGGCCCGCGGGAATCACGTTGCCGACCCCATGGACTCTGTTCTAAGATAAAAGTGAGAGCATGTCTGTGCGGTGAGCCGTCCCATTTATTCGAGTTGGAACTTGGAAGAACCACGATAGAACCTTTCCACATCCAAGCCATCGAACTTCTGTAAAAAATAAATTTACGAGTATCATGGAACTGAGAAACTCACGAAACTAGCTATGACTAAGCGCGTGAGATCTAATGAAATTCACCTTTGAGACAACAAGTTTCCACTGCGACTGAAAATGAGGGTTTGCAATTCCGACAACTCTCGCGATTGGTATCATGGAGGAAGCACGCGTGCGGATGGGAACTGGACATGTCAACTAAGCTGCGTGGTTAAGAAATAGCCAAGGGAAACTTTTCATATATATATATTTAGAAAATCTTGTGGTGGGCTGTAAGGACCCCTAGCAATAAACTGAAGGGGGAGATTGAGGTTTGAATACCAGTTGGGTGTAATGTTGATGGCTTATCCCATATTATCTCTCCACTCCAATGCGAACACATTTCCTTTGAATTCTACTTTCCTCATCTATATACTATAATTATAAATATGCGGATAATCTGAACGTATATTAAGATATGGTACACAAACAAACAAACAATTGGTTATTATGATTTTTCCAATTCATAGTTTTATGTTTTCCTTTACTACAACATGGCTTTAGTTCTGCTTTCTCCATCTTGTACTCTCTTCTTTTCTCTATCTCATTTTCTTTTCTTATGTCATCTTTTCTTATTTGCCAACTGGACTCACCTTAACCAGTCGCCACAGCAACTTCGTGGTGTTGCAAGAGTTGAAGGAGGTTATGGGAAGAGAGGTAAACAATTCTTAGCACGTTTGGGTCTAACTTGAATTAAGCTCTCCCACCTGTCTGTCCGTATCTATCCCCATTCTACCACCCCTCACCCCCACATTTCTACCACTGGTCGGTTGTGTTTGAACCCGGGAGTCAGCATCCAACGACTCACACCTCCCTCTGAGATGGCAGACGTGATTAAGAAGTTTATGTTCTAAAGCGTGCTGCATCCCTCAACCGTTCTCTTTTTACCTTACTTTTGATTACATTATGGTCTCGTGCGAAGAGTTCTCTTTTTTGTATATTGCGGTGACGGTGGAAGGTGTAATATATTCTGTTTGAGGGGTTTGCGCTTCTTAAAAACTCTTTACTCAATTATCGTAAACATTCACATTTAAAGATGGTACGAGAGTCAGATTTAAACTAGAAGTAAATCAGAAAATTGTCATAAACAATACAAATTCTCAAAAAATGTAGCAATTCCTTCTTAAATAATATATAGGGCTTATATATAAAACTCAAAATAAATTTGATTGTTTTGAGAGTTTGAAATGAGTGAAATTATGCCATTAATTTTTGTTCTAGGTACTAGTATAACAAGTGTATTATTAAAACACCTTTTCTTCCCCGGCATTCCCTGAAACATTCAATACAAATACCCAGAAAACTTTGAAAACAGGTTAAACCTATTAATAAATCTTAATACATATTGCAATAGGACACATAATACTGAACAACAAATTTTGAGTTTTAAGTGTGTCAATTATTTAGTAACAATTTAATTTTACAAATTAATCAACATAGCTGTGATTAGATTTAAGACTCATAATTTAAGTACACATTATTTATATTTGTTAGATAATTATTATTCATCAACCTACTCTATGACATTAGGAATTAGAAACTTCACTATCTACACTTACAAAAGTACGCCCCCTATCTTGATCTAGTTCCTTCTATCCAGTCCACCTCATTGTACCCTATCTCTTTCAGATCCACTCTAATGTTATCCTCTAATCGGAATCTAGGTCTTCCCAATGCTCTCTCCAAATGGGTTTGAAACATTCAATGTCCTGAACATGGTTCTAGATTCTCCCATTCACGCTTCAGATCCTGTCCACCGTAATCCACGAGACTTTATTATCCTAACGATTACCTGGTGGTCTAGGGGTAAGGTGTTGGACTTCTGTGCTGGGGGTCCGGGGTTCAATCCCCGGTCCCGGTACAGATTTATCTGAATACCAAACCCTTCCTTCATCTCTGACAAGACGTGTATTAATCACAACTTGTGAATGTGGGGAATGCCAGGCCTCCACCGTGGTTCGGATTCTACGTTAAACTGTAGGTCCTCCATTTCATCTCACAATCACCCTACCATTACACATTAGCGTAAGTCCGTATAACCCGAACGGGTAGTAAGACGCGGTGCTAATAATAAAGATTATCCTAACAATGTCTCGTGATGAGTACAGGTTATGTAATTTATCATTATGTAACACCCTCTTCTCCTTAGTATCTTCTAGAATATAATTTTATACATGCAATGTAAATAAATCATAGTAAAAAGTATCACATATAATATTATAATTTTTATTTACAAATTTTTTACTAATATAAAATTCATGACTCTTATTTGTTATTATTAGCACCGCGTCTTACTTCCCGTTCGGGTGATACGCACTTACGCTAATGTGTAATAGTAGGGTGATTGTGAGATGAAATGAAGGACCTACAGTTTAACGTGGGATCCGAACCACGGTGGATGCCTGGCATTCCACACATTCACAAGTTGTGCATGGCTCTTATTATTCAAGAACACTTTTTATTCTCACGTTCAGTAAAATAATCTAAACAAGAAACTGTATGTAGAATGTAACTTTTCAACTCATGTTACTAATTATTGAATACGGTACAACTAAATATATAGCTAATAATTTTAAAACTAATAGTATAAAGCCTAATACAAGGCACAGGATAACATATAAATAATATATTGATAAATAAATATCATTAGGTGTTCTAAAACTTCAGAATGATCGTTTCGTAGCCCCAGGAAGTTCATTTTAAGGGGAAGAAAGATATGATAAGGACTTTTTTTTCTCTCTTCCTCTCATCCTGTGACATCAAGCAGCCCTAGGATATAGCACTTTAAAATACTCTTTACTGACATCATCGCTCCTTTTGTCGTGTTTTAGGCACGATTTTTGAGTGAAAGACATTCCTTCAAATTGTGTTTCTTATAAAATATTAGTTGCAACAAGACAAACAAACGAGCCCATGTTACTAAGGAGTTAAAACAGTATCTGCCTCATTTAAATGTAGTTTAGTTCAAATTCTTACAATAAATTTGCTGAAATTTTAAATTTGCAAGCATTATCTTATTTCCTTATATTGTTAATAAACAAAATTTTAATAAAACATTACACTAAAAAAATGTATATTTAACAACCCTTATACTAATAGGGCCTATTAGTTGTTGAATATTTTCTCAAATTTGCTTGTAATTAATATAGTTACTGTACCGCCCTCCTTCTCCTCTAATGGACAAGGACAGGCGCACATATACATAAACTAAAGAGGGCCTTAAAAAAAATAGCAAATGATTAATTGCAGAAGAGCAGTAGGACCACATAAATGCGAATAGGTCTTCAGTCTGACCCATACAACAATTTGCTGTCATGAAGCCTTCCCAACCATCACCCGTTATTTTGTACTATCAGTCAAGGGGGGAAAAGAGGCGAGAATCCTTAGAGTAAAGACAATGACTTTTTTACCTGCAATAGTAAATTAAAGATCGCATGTGAAGTAAATAAATATTTATTTGAAAAATATAACAATATATATATATATATATATGAATATAGGTAACAATAAATAAAAATATATATATTTATATAGATATATGAAGAACAGGGTTATGCCCATGATAATACTGTTGTACCGTTGCCATAACAACATTTGTCCTAACAATTATTTCCAAGATTAATATATAACTTCTCTATGGGTTTCCGCGGCAACCTGCAGTATAATGACAACAATAACTAGCTGCCACAGGCCAACCATCCTCGTTTCAAAATCGGATTGAAACATATGACTTAGAAATTTCAATTTACAAACACAATTATTTATGGCAACCAAAAATCTATCTTTTAAAGGAGATAGTAAATCATGGACTTAGCCATAAAAAATAGGTACAAACAATTTTTAGCCTTAAGGGCTATAAACATTTCCCATATTATCCAGGCATTCCGCCTTAAAAGATGTAAGATCAAAAAAGAATACAAAGAGATAATGTCCCTCATGGTTTTAACCATTATTTACCACGCCGGAAGGGCAAAAACTCCCAATAATACATTTAACCTGTAATATAATATATTACGACACGTTGGGCTAAGTAATTCATCATGTTTACAAAAAATAGTGATTTAACCCAAAATAACAGAAAGTAAGCCCACAATTAATTTTGTATATACCTTGGGAAAAATCCCATCCTAGAGCAAGTGTCTAGCGACACGGTTGATTCAAGAAGCGAGTTTACAACACAAACAGAACCCGTATATAAAGCGTTATTCTCTGAGGGGAGGGGAACATAGGGGAAACATAGGGGAAACAAAAGAACATCAAAGAACAATCACACGGAACAGAGGGAAGGGGTCGTAAGTCACCAAAGGAAACAACTAGATCATTGGAGGGGCGCGTAGAACATCACGTGTCTATCACGAGGTTATTCCCATGATGCAACGGGTGACCTCGCGCTCAATTTGCCACACCTTTCACTCGTTTAGTCTTGTTTTCACACTCGGTGCAGAAAAAGTGCTCGCGAACAGGGATGTTGTTTAACGAGAGTCGAGACACACTAGCCGAGAAACGGGGCACTTCTTGGTGAGTACAATATTGTTTATTCTTCGGTGTTGTTGAAATAGTGTTCATTCGCTAGTATATCCTTCATGCTTGTAATGTTGATGTCAATCAAAGTTACATTACTTATTAATAGTTTGTTTTCTTAAGCAAACAACTAATAATTTATTCATAGATTGTTTATATTTTAATGTGAAGAGGCGGTTGTTAACACTTAAGAAGTTTGTATTACAAAATTATATTTTAATTTCGTTTTATTAAGTTTTTAGCTTCCACTGAAGTGAACAAACGAACATTTTATATTTAGCAAACATTTTCCTAAACTTGTTATATTCGTGACCCCTTTTCATAAAACAATTATTACCAACCCCGGTAATTAATGGTTAAGTTAAGTTTTTTTTATACTTGAATGTCGGTTTTTGAGAAGTTTTGGATCAAATGAGAACTAGGAAAAGTAAATATATCTATTGCAAAAAACGCATACAGGCAGCTATATTTAATAGTATTAGTTAAAATGTTATAGTTTTAAAACTTTATATATTATTTAAATAACCAATGGAAACTATTAGTTCATCTTAGTTAACTATAAGAATGATTAGGTTCATGTAATCATTTCGGACAATGTTTATTTCTGCAATAAATTACACAAATATAAAATGAAAGGATATAATGTATTATAATTTAATTAATTATAAAGGGTCGCGACCCACAGTTTAAGAACCTGTGCTCTGGCTCATACTGGTAGGTACACGTTTTAAACGTCAAACTCACTCAGTCTGATTTTCTTGTGACAGAAAGGTAGGAGTGGTTCGGATTCCTGCTGGGTGTTCTGAGGTGGAATTTTTCTCCACAAAGAAATGCGACTACATTTCCTCTAAATTACACCTTATTATCCCTGTCACTTTGGCGTAATTAATAGATATGCGCAAAATAAATACGGTTAGGGAGATGAGTTGTCGAAATAAATAAAAAATATTTATCCCTCCTACCACCATTTTATACAATGCTAAATAGCATTAGGGATGTTCCTCAACCTTTCCCACATACAGTACAATTTTGATAGAAACGCCCTTTAATAAAATGCAAACTTTTTACATTAGATTAAAGTTGCTAACATATTGTTATTTTACTATTGGTAT
This sequence comes from Timema cristinae, assembly GCA_039000515.1. NCBI lineage: Eukaryota > Metazoa > Arthropoda > Insecta > Phasmatodea > Timematidae > Timema > Timema cristinae. The sequence continues at coordinate 108,716,865 of JBCFYV010011172.1, forward strand.
TTTTTAGGTATTTCTAAAATAAATGTATGTATATTAAAGGTTAAAGCTGCATATAACATGGCTTGACGTATAACTACGTAGAATAGATCTAATAAATTTTCTAGGTGTGATATAATGCCTTTTATATATAAATTAAACCATAAGCTACGTATTACCTGCATCATAACTTTTTTCCTAGCACCGCGTCATACAACCCGCTCGGGTTACACGCTTAGCTTTGATTAACTGTGTAATTGTCCTGTGCTTTGTAACGAAAAGTAGTTTCAGATGTGACTTTATACAATAAAATGATTCACTTAGCTCTAGAAGTATTTGTGCTGTAGAAGCTTCGATTTTTATTTATTTACATTATTTATCCCGATTCCTAGCATGTAGCTCGGGACCTAGAACTACATCTTGAATTAACATTACATCTTTTAGCTATGTTCTTTTTTTTAATAGAATAATAAATTTAGAATAAGCACTTAAATCTAAAAGTCCTATTTATCCTTCTTTCCTATACCTAGCCTACTAGTTGTTCCACCCCGGGTATGTTACGCCCCCGGTACCCTGCCCCGCTGGGTGCCCCACCACACTCTAGATCTAATAGTCCCCAGATCGGTGAGAGCCCCTGTGGAGGCGGGCATCCCCCTCCCCGCCATCTGGGGAGGCACCCTACCGGAGATTTCACTCTACTTTACTACCCACAATATCACCACCTATGGACTTACAACTAACTTAACGTAAAGATTTATAAAAAACTTAATACTAACTCAACCTTAATACAAGTCCTTCTTAAAATTGACTGCAGGGTCTTTCAGTTGTTATCGCTGATCTATTTTCTGAACTGAAAGCAGCCATCCGATGGATCTGGTGGACGAACCAGATGTCCGACAGCTCCACTCTCTTGTCCGTCCTCCGATCCAGCTTAAGTTAAGCTTAAAGTCCAGCTTAAATGCTGGATTCCCTTGATGCGTCTCGCGTATGTGACCAGCGACCAGACTGGTTTCTATAGTTTGTTATGTGTCCATAGAGGCGACTGTGACTGGCGACCAGAGTCTGCTTCCAGATTCTTCGCAGCTCTCGGAGCAGTGTGGACGCAGACGCACCACCGAGGAAACATGTGTTTTAGTAGAGTTGTATATAGTTTTGTGTTTGATTGGGCTGGTTTTGAAAATGTTCCAAGATTTATCCATAGAAGAGAACGAAAATGTAATTGAAGAGGTAACAAAGTACCCCTCAATTTTTGACAAAACAAAATATTTAATATACCGGTTAACTAGATGGGAGGGGCTATTGATGTCAGAATAACGATACTAATGAACGTTCCCTTTCTTTATGCACAATTTTATTATCATTGTCATTCTACAGCAACAAAAATGAATGCACATTTTTATCAAATGTACTTATAATTTATAATATATAAATAGGGATTAATTCATTACAGTTCACGAGTTTTAAGGGTTCAAACTTAAATTTAATAATTTTCATGTTGCCATGTTAAGGTAAAGTAATTAATGTATCGGAATGAAATCTAATATACCTAGATATGCATATGAATATGAAATGAAATATTTATAATGTGTCAAAGAAAAATAATTTTAATGTATAAGCAGTTTAAGATTGATAAAATTAATTCAATTTTAACTATATAAAAATTCGGTTCGTTTTATAACCAGATAGTTTAATTTTATCTCATTTTGTAGTAAGCAATATATCTATTGCGACTTAATTTAGAATTAATTATGTTTTTTAAACTCGACTATACTCGTTAATTTGATTAATGTGACCAAATTGATCCTTGCAATTATAGATTTGAAATGTCTATTTAATGTAATTTCTGGTTTTGTCTGTATAAACAACACCGTTGAATGCATTTACTTTCAAATACAACACCAACTAGTGGAACATAATATGCAAGACCTAGGCAGAGGGTCAGGCCCTCCCAACTAATGACACACCCTGGTAGAATGGATGCGAGCTTCCATATCTGATCGGTGTAGCTGAGACATTGATATTTGCTATCTTTTTCACGATAACTTCCCTACCCCCATATGTTAAATTCCTTGCTATGATGTTAGACACAAAAATCTTAGTCAATCTCACTGTAGAATGACCTTAAGGGTACGTCCAAACTGGGTGAGTGAGTAAAAAAAAAAACCACATTGGTTGTAATTAGAGGTTGCCAGACTGGAGCGAGCGCTTGAAAGATAGAAATGGTTCTATTTTTTAAGCGTGCGCACTCAAGCCGGAACAGTCTAACTTACAGGCGCTGACCAATATTATTGTATGTTGATTCATTGCGTGCTAAGAAAACTTCTCATTTTGACATTACATTTGAAATTTTTATAATTATAGCTAGGCTTAGCACACTTGCTACTAACGGCCTAATTTAATTTGTAAAATCATAATATATATCTATATATAAACCTGATATGTTAAAATACTTCAATACTATAATCAAAGTAGGCCCCTACAAATAAGAATCACCATTTGCGCTGATAGAGTATGGGAAAATCACAACACTAAATCACTTTTAAAAAACCAACCTCAGTTCACTGTGACAAGATTCGAACCTTAGCCTCCTCGTCAACAACTATCGAGATCTATCTGCTATTCAAGCGCTGGCTCGTTCTCTCGCACGCTCGTCAGCCTGGTCGAAACTTAGTGTCCAAAGAGGAACAGAATAAGCATTTTACTTCAGAAGACCGTTTTTATAAACGGGCAGACCGGGTAGTTTCCCAGGAGAGCACGATTGGAAAGGGGGGGGGGGGGGGGTTGACATACAAAGTTGAGAAAGGAATCTCTGACTTTATGGTGACCTAAAAATAACAGATTGGGTGAAGATTTGTTCTTTCACAGTTGCTGGTTAACCAGTCCGGTACATGGTGGGTCCATAGGTGATGGATAATGGAAAGGTTCTTTTGGGGAAAGTTAGGGGAGTAATCCATTCCGAAAACTGGCACAATTAATAATGTAGGGTGGCGGTGGAGATAGGAGGGAGGGGGGGATGCACCTTGCTTACACTTTGTCCATGGCACTACTGATCATAAAAACGCTCGTGTGCTTTCTGGAAAAATTTAAAAAAGTAAAGTGTATAAACCACACTTAATGTAATCGGTCGGGTTTGAATCTTGGCCATTCTAGTCAGAAATCCTTCCGCTAAACCCCATCAGCCACACAACGACAATTTTCATTTGAAGGCATACACATATACCCATTAGATTTGAATATAATTATATAAGCTATTTTTTGTATTATTCAGATACAAACGCACTCCATTTTATTAACGAGGCCGCCCACTCCATAATTGTAATTACTTTCGAAGCTTCATTGTTTCCGGTGTGGTAACGTGCGATTTCCACGGCATTCATTCATCGAATGAATGAGAATATATCAGAATTTTTGGCTATCGGCCTCTTTGATAAAACTGATAGGATTGTGTAATAGGAATGTCCCCTTTGGTTAGTACATGTGTAAAGGAATTGTTTACTTGCTATCGACGTATTCGGTTTTGAATAGAACATGTACAGAACCTTTAGAGTGGAATAGCGGTATAAAATGATAGGTTTAAAACATATATAACATTTTCTGTCTCTCTCAATATTGACAAAATTATATTATCAACACATAACAATAGGCAACGAGGAAAAAGGCGTCAGTATAATCTTATTTGATTTATCAGGGCTCAATTAAAGACAGAGTGTAAATAGGTGTGTGGCCCCTAATTACAGTTTCCCCACTCCCCTCCACGCAGATGAGGCTCCACTGAATGAAGCCAGTGTGAAGCCTACTTTTCTTACATATATCTTATTATTGAAAATACGCTAGGTGGTGAGATGTGATATATACAAATCAACAAACAATCGGGCGTTATTTTATTATCAGACCAATACTTGTTAACGATGGTCGGCATGTCAATGAGGTACATTTTTTTCTGAATTCAACAAATTTAAATACATTATTATTACATTATATTTTATTTTACTGTGTCTCGATTTGAAGTAAGGAGGTTTGCTGAGATATATTTGACTTTTGCATACATACAAATAAAATAAATTTGTCTTTCCAGTATTCCATCACTCATCAATAATTAAGATAATAAAATAATTCTTCTACAAATTTCACTATCATAACCATTTTATATTGTCTACCTTGAATTAGATATTAAACTGGATAGTTGGTTGATTATTAATTGGTTTAAGTGATGGATAGTAAGTAATGTATAATTTTATTGCAAGTTACACAATATATTCGTTATGTATGTGTTGTACGAGTACCTATGAATAAATGGATTACATTCTTATTGTTCCGAATTTATGGTAACACCGAAAACCAACTAAATTATTAATAACATTCCACTGGCCGGATTAAGGTTTGTATCATCTTTTAAATTTAGCTTAAACTATAAAATGAAATATTGCAACTATCAATAAATGTAGGCTTCATGCCACATAAATATAAAAACAAACTACCAGATCCATACGCACTTGGAATACAGGATGAACCCAGAAATATCCAGGATTTTGATGTGACAGGGAATAATCACGGATAATTTAAAAATTCACTTGAATTTTCAGATGTTTTTGCAACAATTTTCGAAATACAAAGTAAACGAGCGTAATACAGTGTAAACTATCATTTTATCTCCAATTCATGCAATATATAACAAAGCAAGGGCTATATTTTATCTTTACAAATACTTACGTCAAAAATTATTCGAAAACAGCAAAAATAATTAAATACTGGAAAATACAAATTTATTGGCCCTGAAAGCCTGAAAAATTCAGGGAATTCCAAAACTTACAAAATGTATCAACCCTGAAAATAATAGACACATTTTTTTTACAGAAATATCTTTTTTTTAATATAAGTTTCAAGTGGATTATTTCAAGAGTAATACTTAAACATCTACACATTCCCACATAAGAAAAGAAAGTGTTGTACAACAGCACATTTATAAGTTTCATGGTTACATCTCTAGTTATAGACGAATCTTTACGTTTTCTGTGAACACGAAGTGGATTTTACAAGTTTATCTGTCCCAGGCCACGGATCCAAAACGGTAAGATGGACTTTATTCAAACTTGATAGTTTCATTTTATAAGATTATACCACAAATTTATTTAAACCCTAGATTTTCAATTAAGGGTAGGTTACTGAAAAATAATTATTTTAATCCCAAATTTTTCGGAAATGGCTATAAGAAATTTGTTAAAAATGTATATCAGGATTTGTTTGACATGATAAATAGCACTGTATAGTTGGCTTTTGGGCAACATTTAATTGAAGGGTAGATTACTGATGGGGAAGTTTTAAAAAATCTATATATATCTCGAAAATATTCTTAACGTTTTGTTCAAAATGTATATATGGAGATTGTATGGTATGACAAATAATAACCTATAAATGATTTTGTGGTTACAGCTCATTAATGGATAGTTAACTGATTATTGAGTTGTGTAAAATTTGATTTATTTGAAGATAGTTTAAACAATTGGGTTCAAAATTGTTATAGAAGTACTACTTTACATAAACAAATATAATATATTTTTATTTAAAGGTAGTTATGACAATTTATAAATATATATAAATAAATAAAATATATAAATAAATAAATATATATAAATAAAATATATAATAAATAATAAATAAATATATATACAAAATAAATATATATAAATATATAATAAATATATATAATATAATTATATGTAAATTGAATAAAGATTGAATTAAAATGGATATTTGGTAATAATTTTTCATTATAAATAGGAATACGTTTTTATTTTTACAAATACAAATAATTTTTAAGGTAGTTTAAAAGTAATTTATTTTTGAAAATATGAATTTTGTTAAATATATTTGAACAGTTTAGTTTAAAATTATATATAAAGAGTAATTACTCTAATTAACATGATGATGTGTTTGTTTTTATCAGGGAAACATATTTGAGGGTAGTTTATTCTAAAACTCATTTTTTTAAAATAATTTTTGAAGCCATAATAAACAATATGAGAAAGTTTGCGCGATTGTGTCGTACCATTTATTTATGTTGTTTTTATAATTTCCATTGACAGTATAATAAGAAATTTTCTCCAAGTTAGTCGTTCATTTATAGAAATATAGGTTTAAATTAAATATAAAGCCAACACTTGTCTTCTAGCTAGAGTATTCAGACGATAGTTTGTTATATCATCTTTTTTTAAAGTAATAAATAAATCACAAGTCAAGGTTTTCCAAGCCCTATTTTTCATTCTTCTTTTAAAATCTTTATTTCAGTTTGTTTTGAGGTTCTGACGTCAAGGAAGATGTAAATACGAGAATAGCTCCCAGCCACCTTGTTTAGTTAGACCCTCGGTGGCAGATTTTTTTCCATCTTCCAAACCTTCCCTCTCACCCCACGTTTCTTTTGTTCCATTGTCCCCATAGAAGTACTGTAATCAATTTAAAGTTGTGCTGCCAACTCACCCGAAGGTCTCTTAGAAGAGATGCTGGAGGATCATTGCAGTACCATTCACTGGGGGATGTTGAGTGTTAACCGAATTTACAAACGAAGTTTCTCTATTTTAGATACCCACAGTGGTGAAACGAGTGGTCTAGCAGGTTACCACACGCCGGGAAAACACAGGGAATTTTGAAAATTCTGGTGAAAAATACTATAATTATTGTTAAGTTGGAGCATTCAATTGAAAATTTAGAAGATTAGGTTATTGGATGGACGAAAAAGGGAAATGAAGAATCAAGTACGCTATTACACCTTAAAAAAGGGCTGTAACGCGAAAGAAGATGCATTTTCTCAGACATCTTAAATAATCTTGTTTTAAACATAAGTTACATGATTTTATGCTTATCATTTTTATGAAATATGAAATGTTATTTTGTATTACTATTTTCTTCATTCTAACCTATCAAGAAAATAAGAATCTCTTCTGGAGAAAACAGTAAATTTGGTAGTATGAAAATTGTGGCAACCCTGTATAAAACGTTACACAAGCATTGAATTGTGTCACCGTTTACAGAAAGGTTGAGGTTCGAATCCAGTCCGTGAGAATATTAGGTGTATTTTCTATGTGTTTTTAGGGGGTCTTTTCAAACATTTACAACTCCTCTGAGGTTCCACCCTCATTCCCTAGTCATGAATAAAATCTTATCTTTGTAGTGGAAAGCAATAAGTATTAAGTTCAGTATTTCTTACATTTCTTTTGTAAAACATATATGGCCAAAATAAGTAAAATTTTAATCTGATGCGTACGTTTAGCTACATTTTCTACAAGCAGTAATTTCAATAGTTTTCGAATATTTGTCAGGAGCATCAAGGGATTTTACCAGAACTTTTTATCTTCATTTGTAGGGTTTTTGTTCAAATTATACTATGCTCATAATACCGGCTTATATTTAAGAAATTTTGAGATAATGCCTACTTTAAATTTAACTTAACGTATCTATTTATGAAATATTGTTATCAATTTTTGGTGAAATAAAGTACTTTTGTCATAAAAAAAAATTGCAAAAACTAAGCCGCAATGGTGGCCATGTTGTTAAGGGGATTAGTCTTGAACCGCAATCGGTCAGTTTGACTGAGAGGCTGAGGTTGTATCTTGGTTTGGAGCATAAAAGGCATAAGGAGGTCGAAATTACCTTTTAACTGCACTTCACATTTCTACGTCAAAGAATTCGTAACTAGCTACCACTTGAGTCTGTCATGTGATATTGGAGTGAAATGACGTTTATTCTATTCTTTAGCGCAGTTGGTTATAAATTCTGGGGGGAATGTGGTTCACTAGCCCTGGGCGTAGTTAATTTGTGTTGTTGTGCTGGATTCCCTATGTTTTATCACTCGGAAATAAAATTTTACAAAAATCAGTAGGTAGTTGTAGTATGTACTATAGTTATCAATATTCATGTATGTAGTCGTCAATAATTACAGTGACCTTATAAAAAGAATACGCAAATTAATTTACTTTATTTGTAAGCGTAAATATTTAATGATGTTACTTTGCCACAAATTTTAGCTCACGAACCTGACATTAAAATTTAATCAAATTATACCTCACACATATGCTGAATTTAAGTTTAACGTGCTTCGGTGGCCGAATGGTCTAAGGCATCACTCTTATGTTTGACTGTACTGCCAATGACAAAGAGATAGGGGTTCAAATTCTTGTCGGATGAACTAAGAAGGGTTTTTTCTTAGAAACAAATTATTCCACTCAAATTTGGGTAAACTTCCTATAAATTCAACGTTCCTCACCCATAACTCATTAGAGTAATTAGTAGGTCTACATATACCTATAACCTGAACAGTTATTAAGACGCGGTGCTATAAAAATAAACTTCATTTGGACTTAAAGAAAAATGAGGATAGATGAGCCTAACGTTTAGTCCACGTGCCCACCGTGACGGGTACTTATTTAAAGAGTATTAAGTTTAACGACCTGCATTGGTGGTATTTTTGTTTTTAAGTCTTCTGTATTAGTGATTATTAAACTTGTTTCAATTTCTTTTTGTCGATAAATTATTTTGTTCTCTGTTCATTGTCAAATTCTTGTTCTAAGATCAATATTTTTGAGGACTTAAAATACTTGTATTGCTATATAAAATAATATCAAATTTATATAAGTTTATATGAAGTATATTCTAGATATACCTCAATAAATACGTTAACATTTTTAATAGCAATGGAAATGATAGAATAGGTCTCTATAAATGTTTATTTATAACACAAGTTTGTTATTCTAGAGAGAACAAAATATGGTTTCCCCACACAATTAAAATGCTAATAAGAATTAACAACTCTCTTATATACCCTCAAGGAGAAAATAAAATAGATTCATTATTAACATTTAGCTAAAATATAACATTTTAAACAAATTAAGCAGTTTTTTTAAGCACTGCGTCTTACTACCCATTCATGTTATACGTGAAAGTACTAATTAGGTTAGGAATTGGAAGGGTGAATTTGGAGGAAGTGTACTCACATTTTGAGTGGAGGGAGGGCGGAAAGCCATTTAGGAAAAACCACCCCCAGTTCAACCGACTGAGATTCTAACCTCGAGATCCCCGTCCTCGGCAGTCTAGCTCAACATGAAACTGGCGCGTTAGCTAACTACACCACTGAGGTGGGTAAATTATATAGTGGTTCATAGGTATAATGAATACCTCCTCTGTGGTCTAGTAGTTAGAGTCCGTGGCTACAGATCCAGAGGTCACGAGCTCGATGTCAGACGCGTTAGATTATCTGTGAAGTTGTAGGTTTTAAACAGGGTCAACTCAGCCTCGTAAGGACAAATGTGTCGCTACTTGAATGAAAAGTAGTGTCAAGGGTCCAGAAAACTGAGATTAATGGCCGAAAGGTTCGTTGTGCTGACCACACGACACCCTCTATCAGCGGATACAGCTGCTCTGTCGGTATGGCTAGAATGTGGGCTAAGGCCATTGAGATTATATTAAGGTATAATAAATTAACTATTTCTTAAAGATATGAATATGTAAAAATACACACCGATCGGAATTCGATAGCGGTATTTCTTGTCTAATTTTCTCGCGACCGGAAGGTTGTGGATTTAATGCAAACTCAGTGTACCGATGTTCATTTAAAAATAAATATTTTACCTATTCTTAACAAATGTGGGTACATATCTTCTAAATGATACCTCCTTCATACATTCCCAATTATGAAAACATGTGGATATACCATATGGGTCTCTACCCCGCCAAAATGGCGATACGCGATAAAGTGAAAAGTACCATACAAAGATGGAATCAAGTACTTTTTCCTTTGATTGTTTTTAGAAATCATTTAGAATGTTTTTGAAAAGCGAAATAAAACAAAATTTTCCTTTTACATGAAATCCTCCTATTTAACGATATAAAACTGCTTTAAAAAAATCTTTAAATAAAGACGAAATTAAGCAGAAATTTTGACCAAGCTGTAATTTGATTAGTATTTTGTTGTAGTGTAAGCTAACTTTAGGCTATAAAATTTTGAAATATGCAGAGAAACTTGACAGATAAATTTAAAGCAATAATAATTATAAGGTTCAATAATAAATTTTAATTTTTTATACATTGTATCAATATGTAAATAATACTTAAACACCTCAGATAACATGTAATTTTGAATCAACAGGAAATAACACTGAAAAGTGAGATTTAAAAAGCGAGATTTAACTAAAAAATAAAATAATTTTTACAAGGATCTACGTATGAGGAATAAGACTCGGAGCAAGCAAATAGGTAAATTACTCATTTCATTTTTTGTTTGTTAAGCTCTTATTGTATATTATGAACATATTCTGATGCAAACTACATAATTAAGATGTAGAGGTAGGAAGCGCGAGCAAAGGTAAGTGACTTTTCAGTTCGTATATCAAATATTCTATTAGTAAAATTAAATCAAATATCGCTCCAGTACAAAGTAGAATTTAATTTTCTTAACATGGTGACTTCAACAGTCCTTGAATATCTGTCAAGGGTGTCCTGACATTTTATGACGAATTTTTCTCTTCAATTAAAAAGTTGTTCATTTAATGCCGCTAAGCTCATGACATATATTCAACAACTGTTGATATCACCAAGTGAGGAAAATTAAACCCTATGTTAGTATGGAAGCAATAGTTATTTATTATGGACAAAAACAGTTTTACTATAAAAACATAAAAACATACCTTTTCTCCCGTTTCCTACATTCCCACCTAAAATACTGTACCATAACGTCCCCGTTTTGTTTGGGTGTCCGGTAGCCAACCCTACTACAGCACTACCGTGGCACCGTAGGGACTTACATGGGTGGGATAGACCCCGAGCAGTAGGGGTTGTAATGGGTGTTTCGTGGGGAGTGAGACTGGCCAGTTAGTCCAGTAAGATATATTTATTAATCTATACAGATGACTAAACTACTACACAAGTAGCCGCGTAGATCTCCCGTGACGAGGAGTAGGCACGATAGCGAACTCGCAAACCTTTCTACAGACCCGTGATTGACCCTCCAGTTGGGGGGAACCACCAGATCACATTTTTCCTTCTGTCGTTAGTCATTCATGGCTAGATGCTGACTCCCATGCACGCAGCATGGCTTCCAAACACTAAACAAGGTGTTGTTCTATAACACAAACTTGCTGATATCGATATCCCACCAGCCAGGAAGTCCATCAGTCACACCATGCTCATTCGTCAACAGAATGCAAGCTATATGAGCTATATGCTATTCTCAGCAGGATGGCAACCCAATACTCTTACTTCCAAGGAAATGTACAAGCGTGGGTTAACCTGTTGCCAGAATTAACCTTAACATAATTATGCTATTACAGTGCCATGTTTTGATTTATAGTTTTTAATTTGAATTTTAACACGCACATGACTTATAATACTAAAAATAATAATTTTGCAGTAGCCCTATAGCAGTTTTTTTAGAAGAATTCAACAAAAGTACCTTCTGTTAAATTACAAGCTTAATGATGTTTGGTGCTATCGTGACATAAAGTGCAAACTCTCATACATTTTGCATGCCTTCCTTTTAGAAAAGTATTTTTTTTTTGCTAAATACGTAATACATTTTATTAATGTTAACAAATGAACAAACTAATGAGGCTGTATGTTTTGAGGTTGTCTTTTCCATACCTTCTATCTAAAAATATGTAAAACATGAATTGAGTTTTTGCTCTTCTAATTATTTCTATTTCGTATGATTGCATTAAAAAAAATATTAGTAGTAATTTTATGGTTCCCATATAGCTGAATTAAAAAAATTCCATATTAAAATATAAACAGATTTTAAAATTATACTAATTTCATGAAAAGCGCCTAATTAGGTAAGCTAATTTTAAGTTAATATACAAAAATCCTCTTGGAGAGAAAATAGGAAAAGTGGAGAGCCACGCCCATTTCAACCGTCTTTCTGAATTATAGCTGAACATTGCAATCGAGATCGTTGGTACACGTTCCTGATATATTCTTTCTTTTTATAAATATTATACCTCATTTTTACCACCTTTGAAAAAATTAATATATTTTAAAATTATTCCCAATAATATTATTACCATTCAACAATACAACATTATTTTTAACGAAATTAATATCAACACACAGGTTGAAAAACATTTTAATTGCGACACTGTCTGAATAAAGGGAACCAAAAGTCGATTAATTTTATTAAGTTGGAAAATGACACCTTGGATACAGGAATCGAACTCAGGACTTTTGGCTTAGAACTACAATGCTCTACCATTGAGCTTTCCAGGATTCGTCCCGTGCTTATCCTTCCCTCATAGTTTATGGCTTAGTTTTTGATGAATGGGTGTAAAATAGTGATACATGTGAGCAACCAATAGTATCGTGAGCTATCATATATCAGTCATTTGCAACTAGGGAGAGTTTTTTTGTTGCCAAGTATACAATAAGATTGCAATAGCAAAGTTAACAATAAAATAGCAAAATACAACTTTTTATAAAATATATGAATGTTTATAATGCAAATATATTGTATCCAAAAGGACATTATAAATGGGTTTATCGACGAATAATAAAAGTTTCAGTTTATATTTACCACATAATAATTCAATTCCTTTTCCTAGTTAAAATTTAAAACTACATTGGATGTTTTAATATTTGAGTTGTTACTTTTATAATACTGTAATATAAATTCTCCATCAACCTATTATTGTTATTATTATTATTATTATTATTATTATTATTATTATTATTATTATTATTATTATTATTATTAGCACCACATCTTACTACACATTCACAAGTTGTGATTAATAAATATCTTGTCAGAGGTGAAGTAAGGGTTTGGTAATCAGATAAATCTGTGCCGGGACCGAGGATTGAACCCTGTACCCCCAGTACAGAAGTCCTCTAGGCCACCAGGTGACCTCTATAGCGTGATTAGATGGCCGTATGATCTAATGCACTACTCTTGCAGTAGAATTTACTACCTATGACGGGGAGATCGAGGATCGAACCTCAGTCATGTGTATGGGGGTTTGTTTTATAAAACGATTTCTAATCTACCTCCCCACAAATGTGGGTACATTTTCTTTACTATGACCTTTCTAATCCATAAATCCACTAGCGTAATTAGTACATAAGCGTATAACCTGAATGGGTGGTAAGACGTGGTGCTAACAAAAAATTCTCCATCATTTCGTCGTAGGGCTTTTCAGTTCCCGACAATAAGACCCTATCAACCAAAATATCGGGTTTCTATAAAAATTACATTTAGTGATCCTTAATTAAACAAAATGTGTGTCACTATGTGACTTTATTGCGCGTACAATAAATTGTTGAAAGGTGCGTCAGATTGCAAAGCCATAAAATCACCCACCATTAATTAATTTCATCGAAAGATTACATTTCATCACATACGCCAATTCTAAAATATATTGTATGCCGGCGATTATTAAAAGGTTAATTTTGGTATCTTATAAGCCTTTATACATAATATGTGTGTGCGTGTATGTGTGTATGTGCTTACGAGTGTGCTTCTGTATGTACTTGTGTTTGGTTGGAAACCATACTAAAGTGAGCTTACTAATATGTCATACCCTATAAACATACTTTTAAATATTCAAACGTGAAGTTTAATTTAGTAAATTTAACATTTTAGTATAAACCTTCCCCTTATACCCACACTCACACTCACACTCACACTCACACCCCGAAGAGATGAGGCAGTAAAAATTTGTAATTAATTTTAATAAGGTTTAAAACATGATATTATTAACTGAACATTGAAGATAATATGTCTTATGCATAGGCTAAATTTTAAAACCAGGTTTACGACTTGATATATTCATAAGTTATGCCTCTACATACATTTAAAATTCACAATCATAAAATATGACATCAATAATAGCTTCGAGATATTTTATGGCCTTCTTCTTGCCTTTCCCTCAAAAACATTTCTGGTCTAGCTACTATCAAACAATACCGACATACTACGTTTAACATTCTAATGGGACTCTCGTTTGATAAAAACATACTTTTACTCCTTTGGGTGGGATGGCTGGCTACCTTTTGCGATCAAGTTATTTTATCTGCACTTTCTAACCACACAAGCTACACTAATTAATAACATTCAGACACATAATTTTATACTTACTCTTAAATGTATTTTGAACACACATAGTTTGTAAAAGTAGTTCACTACTTTATAACAACACTTACAAATTTGCTTAACTTAAGGACAGATCTCCAAATACTACACACCCGGCCTATCTACTATTTGGATATCAAGACAAATCCTCTTACATGATGAAGTATTAAATATATTTTACACAGCCTGGACTCAAACCAAGTTCCTATAGATCCCTCTCTTCTTGCCACAAAACATGGGGACAGAAAATTAGGCTGGTATTAAAGAGTTACTATTAGTGCTAATGTTGAGTCACACCCTCTCCTCAAAACAAAAGCATCGCAGAAATTATATCACAGGACGAACTTTAAGACAAACATAAGGTTTCAACTTACTCGGCGTGAGCTGTTCTACTCTAGTTCAACTAGTTTCAGTTTGGTTGGATTTTCTTTTTATCACTTTTTCCTGAGAGTACCGATCAAATTTCAAAACCGACCGACTAAGTCATTTCGCATGCACTGTAGAGCTAACGACATGGCAGTGATATGTGTCATCTCTAGTGAGGAGATTTGAAATAACTCATTAAGGTGCGGTTGAAGGAAGGAGAGTAATTTTACAGTTTTTATAACATTACTTTTTTGGCCAAAATAAATCAAATATGTCTCCAGTAGCAACGTAGCATTTAGTTTTCTGCACACGCTAATATGAACAGATCTTGAATATTTGTCAAGGGTGTCCTGGAATTTTGTCAAAACATTTTCTCTTTATTTAAAAAATGTTGAAAGAATTCCAGGACATCTTTGACTGATATTCAAGATCTCTTGATATTAGCTAGTGCAGAAAACTAAACTCTATGTTGATACTGGAGAAATATCTGATTTATTTGGTCAAAAAAATGTAATGCTATAAAACTACTCGCGCTTCCTTCTACCACACCTTCAAGGTAAATCCTGAGTTGTACAACGACACATCACCATAATTTAAAAACACCCATGGAAAAAATAATCTAAAATATTATGTTTATTTACTAGAAGTCAACCTCGGTGCTCTTTGGGTAAAATGCTCACCTTGGGACTTAATGTTCGTGGGCTCAAACCCAGCTGAGGTCGATGGATTTTTCTTGAGCGATAAAAATCCATAGTACAGCTTCCCTTGAAGGGGAAGTAAAGCTCTCGATCCAATGTCCATTGTGGCATTTAAAAGAACGCTGGAAATTTATGCAAGAAATAGCCTTCCTACAAAATTTGTAGACCCTTTCGCTCTCGCTCATGGAAATTCTGATGTGCTAATATAATCGGTGGGTTCAGAAATTGCACGTTAAATACCTTAAATAAATATTTACTAGAAAATAAAAATATCTGCTGTTTTAAGTTGGCGTTGCTAAGCGTTATGGATCAGCATACAGCGTGTGATTTTCTGCCTCACTCAAGCATATTCTGTTCTATTTTGGCGAGCGTGTGAACCAAGTTAAGGGCTTCTGAGGCTATATACAGTACCTTTGTAATAAATTACACTCCTTTCTCTCCTCCCTAATTTATAAAATAATAACATTACTCCCCCGAGAAAAGATAAATCTCTTAGTTTCACTGCCTTCTATGCTGACGTGACAAAACGAACATGAACAAAGTGATTGGCTGAGAGGAAGAGCGAGCTTCGCACAGTGAACACTAGATCGCAGGAAACTTGGGCATCTCGAACCAAAGTGATTGGCTGAGAGGAAGAGCGAGCTTCGCACAGTGAACACTAGATCGCAGGAAACTTGGGCATCTCGAACCAAAGTGATTGGCTGAGAGGAAGAGCGAGCTTCGCACAGTAACACTAGATCGCAGGAAACTTGGGCATCTCGAACCAAAGTCCGTTAATAAATAATGTCTATTAAACCGACCTTGTTGATAGTGGTAAATAAACACTACGCAGCAGGCCTGAGTATGGCGGCCAGCCAGTATATCGTGCCAAACAAAATAAATTGAAACAATTTCCTTAAAAATCGGAATATTTGACTACCTTGTTCAATAAAATGTGACCTTAACGGGTCCTAGAAAGCCCTAACATGCCTCTCATAAATCCAATTGGTTTTTTGGAGTCCTTTTAAAGATATTAATTATGATTACTTTTGATCATTTCCAAATATGGGATGATGGTCCAAGGGTGCTAATTTGCATCCTTAGTCAAATGTAGGTTTTTATTTAACCATGTAAGTAGTTTTTGTTCAGTTACAATAATATCAAGAACACTACTACATTATTTTTCGACAATCATTGTCGCTACTTACACTAGCACTATCTTGTCAGAATCGATTGGACATATCAACCTTAATTTTTTAAATCAACCCTTTTATAATAAATGTCATTAACGTCCAGTGGTGGCTCGCAGCTAAAATTAGTGGGGGTGCTGCTCCAAAAAATGTCTAGCATTTGTTTTAAAATTTTGTAAAAGGAAAAAAAACATGTACAAAAAGAAAATTTATTCAATAACTTGATAAAATCTTTGCAAAAAAATTAATCTTTTTTAATTACTTTAACCTAAATTGTTACAGTTCAAGCTTGATCTATTCATTTAAAAATGAAATCCATTCTTCTTGTTTTAATTTGCGCAAAAAGTTCAATAATATTCTCCTTGATATCTGGATAACAATTGTGGAAATTTTTCTCCATTGAAAGTACTGCAAGTGCATTTAGTCTTTCTGTTAAATAAAATAACTGAAAAATAATGAATCAAATAGAATAGCTTGAAGAATAATAATAATCTATGTCTACACTCTTCTCCACTTTATCACATTCAAGAATATGGTACACGGTTTTTAAGCACAACACACGCTGATTAAAAAAAACCTTCCTTCCACCATCACGCCAGAGCCGACACTGCGAGAGCAACAGTGCTCTCTCTACTTGGCAATCCCGCTTTCCTTCTCACCCCTCTACTATGTGAGCATGTGCACAACAGTCAAACACCACGTCGTTGGCACTGTGAAGCGCACAGTTCCATACAAAGATTTTTGTATTTTTTTTTCATAAACTGGGGAATGGCTACTGAAGTACTGACATTAAGCTTAATGAATATATATTGTACTACAAAAATAAAGAAAGGATTAAAGAAAAAATGACTCATTATATTAAATGTCATCGATAATATCAAGTGGAAATAGGGAGTGCTGCAGTTCCGCAGTGCCTATACACGAGCTGCCACTGTTAACGTCTCAATTAAGAGATAAATATGAGTATGGAAGTTTAGAGGAATTACACACGTATTAGCTTGAAAAGAGGATGTGTTAAAGCACAGTTATAAACCTCATAACAGGAAGAACAATCCCAGTGCCTCCAGCGGGCATTCGAATCCTGACTTTTAAGTAAACGGTCACCAAGTCTAATTAGAGTCTTGCATTTTAGACCGATCGAACACCGGTTCGAGTAGTGCTCTTTAGGTAAGAGCATGCCATGGAGTATCGATTCGGCTAATATCCCTCCGCGCTGGCTCAGAAAATATCTTGAGTTGAGTTTTTCTCCATTTTTAAACATTTTCATACAAAATAATATATACATTAATTAATTCCATGTGTGACCTAACGGTCTAGGGGTATGTTGTTGGGCTTCTATGCTAGTGGTCTGGGGTTCAATCCTCGGTCCCGATACAGACCTATCTGATTGCCAAACCCTTCCTCCACCTCTGACAAGACGTGTATTAATCACAACTTTAGAATGTGTTGAGTGCCAGGCCTCCACCGTGGTTTGGATCCCACGTTAAACCGAAGGTCCTCCATTTCATCTCATAGTCATTCCACCATTACACATTAGCGTAAGTGCGTACAACCCAAACGGGTAGTAGGACGTGGTGCTAATAATAATAATAATAATAATAATAATAATAATAATAATAATAATAATAATAATAATAATAATAATAATAACAATAACAATAATAGTTAATACCATGCGATACGAACAGGCGTACGCGGTACGCAAAACTTTTGATTCTTCCCTTGGCACAATATTAAACATAGAATGATTCGGAGTTCACTAGAAGTGTGATCCCAGATGCTCATAGCCCCGTCTTTGCTAAGCGCCTGTTACTAAAAACCATATTGAAGTTTCTATATCGAGCGCCATGAGATCCTTTTTACCCTGTCCCAATACCACTGCGATATACTTTAGACTCTGCTTCGGGCAACGGAATCTTGGACCCATTTTACCAAATCTACCCCAAAGCACCCATTATACCAGGAGTTATGGCGAAATACACACACACAAAAATTTTACAAGAAATAATACGACTTTAGGTAGTTTATTAAAATCGACTGTGTTGAAGTCTCTCGACAGAGATAGTTTTATCATAAACGTTACATCTTACCACCACCACCACCCTCTGGCTCTCTTTTGTTTTTGGGAATGGTAAGTGTATGTTTCGTCCTAAGGCACTACTAAAGTCATGGTGTGGGTTGTGAAAAGGGGAAATAGGGGGTAAATGGAAGTTTCTGGAACAGGATAATGGAGGCTGCTTTATCGGGATTAGCCATATAGGAAAAAAAAGGTGCGTGTTTGTAAGTTTGAGGTTTCGCCTGGGAAATCCCGAGAAATTGAATGTGTCGGAACAACAACCCCTCGTTCAATGTAAGTGAAAGTGTAATCAACCCTCTCTTTTCTTCGCTATATGGTTCATGTATAATGTACCGTCTGCGCCTGTGTCTATTATTCATAGATATAGATATTATATAATATGTTCAACATATCATGTAGATATTATATAATATGTTCAACATATCATATATAATGGCGGCCTCGTGTTACAACGCAAGGGTTTATTTTACCTCGCGCGAGTACATCTCCTATTATTTAATTTATTTAGCACCACATCTTACTACCCTTTCGGATTATACGCTTAAGTACTAATTAGGAAGGCTGAATTCAAAGGAAGTGAACACACATTTGTGTGAAGGAGAGTGAAAAAACGGTTTAGAAAAAAACTACCCCCCACTTCACCTGTTTTGAGTTTAGAGCGTTGATCTCCCCGTCCTCGGTAGTCTAGTTTAACACAAAACTACATCACCTATATATAACTTGACCAAATTTGTTATTCCCTAAAGCGGGACGTGTTTATACCAGGGGGATACAGTTGGTATTGAAGATCCCTCCGGTGGGGTTAAGCTCCCCCCTCTAATTTTTTAAATTCTAAGCCTAAAAAGTTGTGTTTTGAGGCCATCCTGGATCCGTGCAAATAGGATATAAGTTAAAAGTTTCGTATTTATCTAAGTTTGTAAGTTGCTCTTTTGTGATAATTTGTTTAAAACAAGTTGAAAGCAAAGCCTACGCCTAAAGTTTTTGTGTGGGGTTGGGATTGAAAACGTATGAACAGTTAATTCAGATGTTTATTTTTATAATTATTTTGCCATTGTTATTTAAACAAATCTCTAAATACATACAAGTAAATAGGAAAGTGTAGTATGTCACTCAAGTAAAATGACATCTACAAACCGTAATCTGCACTAAATACTAAACTAAAATAAAGGAATCCAAAGAAGAGAATTAAAACTGAAATATTCTGCAATAATATCATTTGTGTTCTACTTACTTTAAGTGTATGTTCCCGGATACAAACAACATGCTTTGACAAACTATTCTGCAAGTATGGCTGAAGCTAAGGTGTGTCAGTTTTAACAGACGTCTGCACCCTTGAACACTCGATTTTGACGAAGGACCTGACTGTCGTTGGTTCAATGCTTCGAGCTACGACCACTGCCGCTCTAGCGGACTTCATTGGCAACTCTTTCTACACTATTCTTACCTCCGCCCCTTTCTTCCTTTTCCCTCATTACACGCCCATATTTGGCTCTGTTTAGAGTCATAAAAAAGAGTATATAACGGGAGACCCCTAACCTAGAGCCGCACTGCAGGTGGGTAGTGGGTAGCTTGGAGGCTAGAGGGTGGAAGCTCGTGGGTGAAGGGTGGATATAGTCCAGCCACACTGCACGATAGAATAATCTAGGTATCACCGTGGGTCCCAGTGTAAAACTGTTGGATGTGAGTTGAACATGTCTCTCTCAAAATTTTCCAAAAGACATCTGCTCTGCGATAGCTCCTATCTCGGATACGTGATGAGAAATGAAAAGAGGTCGAGGGTACACGAGTAGAGCTTAGACAGAGATTATGATGGTGAATTTTTGCGAGTTTATAAGAAGATGAGAAATTATCCAGATAGATTTTTTAACTATGCACGGATGAGTGTAAATTCTTTTGATCATCTTCTAAGTAAAGTGCAAGACAAACTGGAGAGAATTTCTACAAACTTCAGAGAAGCAATTTCTGCAGAACCGCGCTTGATTCTCACATTAAGGTGAATTTTATTTATATTTATATTAATTTAATTATAATTTTATTTATTTTACACTAGAGTACAGTAACATATTTTGTATGATAAGAAAATAGTTTATTAGATCCACAAATTCTGAATGAAACTAATATATATATACCGTAAGGTAATCAAATGAGATATTTATTTAAAACTTATTTATTTAAAAAGAGTAAATAGCGTTTAGTTTCTAGGAGCTGATGCTCTTCTGAATGAATTCACAAAAATTCCATAGATGACATACTGGTGTCGGTCGGTTGTGGTGCAGGAGACGGAGTAGATGAAGTATGATACTGAGCACTCTCAGTAGACACAGATGATACAGAGGATGAACCATAGTAGTGTGCCTGATGATATGGTTCCATCATTCCTGTTTGATTACTGGTGAAACCTCTGATTGTACCCGAACCTTGCTGCGCTGCCTCATGCTCTGCCAAAATCAAATTTTGAATTTCTGACCGAATCCGGAGTTTTTGTGTAGATGTAAATTCCTCCATGTACGGAAGAAGACTTTTGGAAAAAAGCAGATCTGGATTGTTATCTGCACTAATTTCCCTCTCGAGTAGCTCCACTTTCCGCCTCTCAATGTCAAGTATTTCCCCGCCTCTATTTTGTGTGGGTCCTTTATTTCTGACGTTCAGTTTCCGTTTATTTATATTTGCTCTTTTGATACAAAAATCAATAATTTTTCCAGATTGAGAGCTGACTTCATCATTTTTAGGACACAGATTTTCCTTTAAAGTTCCTGGTTGACTTGCCGAAGCTATTTGTTTGTCTGCCATTGTAAAAGCAGAAATTGTATCAGTGGCTGTGTCTTTCATTGTTCCTACTTCTGATACGGACGAAGCCAGAACATTTTCTGCATTAAAACCATCATTGATTTCATTTAGCAGAGATTTATCAGACAGTTCTGAAGCTTTTGTCAAAGCTAAACTGTCTTCCCTCGCATCATCTGAAGACATCAAAACATCCTTAATAAATAACAGCTGGTTGTAAAATGCCCAGGAGCTTGTGGTTTTGATACAGGCATCGCTTCCAGATCTTGGTTTATCCAACTCACGCAGCTGGGACATAAAGTAAGTGCGGAGATTTTTCCATCCACTTTTGGCAACATTCACTGCAATATAAAAACAAAATGCTGTGTAGTTAAGAATGTAAAGAATAAAGAGTTTACTTTTGAATGAAAATGTGTGATAAAGTCTAATTAATTTTGTTATTTTCCTTACAGATTCCTGGCAACTGGGGACTCATTTACTACTCTTGCTGGACGTTTCAAAATGGGAAAAACAACAGTATCGGAAATTATTATTGACACATGTATGGTTTTATGGAATAAGTTGAAAGAAGAGTATATGCCAACTCCCACCAGAGATATGTGGTATTCAGTTGCAGATAAGTTCTACGAAAAATGGAATTTTCCTAATTGTATTGGGTGCGTTGATGGAAAGCATGTACGAATGAAAGCGCCTTCTAATAGTGGATCAAAATATTACAACTATAATCAATTTTTCTCCATTCTTCTTCAAGCAGTTGTGGATGCCAACCGCAAACTAATCGCTATTGACTTAGGAACTCCAGGAAGACAAAGTGATGGTGGAAATTTTCGGACATCTTCTCTTTTTCATCGACTAGAGGTAAAGAAACTCAATGTTCCAGAAGACAGACCTCTCCCTTTTACAGATATAGAAGCGCCATTTGTGCTCCTTGGTGATGAAGGATACCCTATACTCCTTACTTGATGAGACCTTATCCTGGCAGAGACCTGGATGATGAAAAACGAATTTTTAACTATCGACTGAGTCGTGCAAGGAACAGTGTTGAATGTGCTTTTGACTTAATGACAGCCAAATGGAGACTGTTAAACAAGTCAATTGAGACAAGTGTACAGCACGCTGTTGAAATGGTAAAAGCAATTTGCATTTTGCACAACTATGTTCAAATACATGATGGGTTTGAGGCCTATAGCACTCCACAACTGGGTCAGACAAGAGGCAGAAAGGACGAAGACATGGCGCTAGTAAACCATCGCTTTCCAGCAGTTGCTCTAAGAGCCCGGGAAACATTCAAGATCTACTTCAATGGTGTTGGTGCAGTTCCATGGCAAGAAGACTATGCTCTTCCAGTAAACATCATTCGTAGACACAACATGGACCAAAATAATATGTCATAATTGGTACTGTATTTTAGTTCACAATAAGTTTAACTGTTTTGATGTTTTCAGCTCATAAAACTTTTTGTGTCAGTAAAATATTTTCCAGAATATCTATTTTTTCCAGAGTTTTCAGATGGTGGTCGTCCATAAACCACGTAATGCTTTGAGGGGGGTGAGCTCTACATGGGGGGATGGTGGGTACATCAAAGTGTTACGTAACACAGGTCTTAAACTCAAATTCTACTGTTGAAAAGCAATATTATTGTTCATGTTTTCACCTTTGATAAACATACTTATGGATAACTTCCATTGAAAATGCAAGTTTACCACTTACTTTTTGTTTATCAATATTTCGAATGCGCTTGGATGGCATTGTCTGTCCGAGACTAGGAACACCAAGCACATTCATAAACACACGTTTTCTTGCGGATTACAGTGACATGTTCATACTAACGACACTTATTTAGATTTGTCCAATCTACTGACCCCCTCACGTTCTTTAGTTGGATAAAAGCTGTCAGTCGAAGAGGTCTTAATTTATAAGCATAATTGAGTTTGAGTATAATTTAAATACCTATTGCACATTCTTTTACATAGGCCATGAATAATCACTTGTGTTTGTACAAAAACCAAAATAATTTCTTCAGAAAGAGGAGACTTGTTCATTGCTTGCGTATAAAAAGTGACATCCAGGAAAAATAGTGGAAGAGTCTGAAAAAGATGTTGTAGTGAAATGGAAAGAAGCAAAAGTACAGAATTTATCTCAAGGCAAGTTTGAGGAGTCTATCAATAGTGCTATTTATTCTTACCAGCAACATTTTATGAAAATTAAAGCTTCAAATTTAATTAACCATTCACAAAAGGTAGGTGTATTTAAGCCTATACCTTTTCCCTTCTGATAAATCTAATGTGTATGTATATAAATGCAACTATTATACAGACCATATGGTGGCTGCATTGTCTAAATTGTCATTCTCTCAGTAAACCAGACGGCCGATGTTGGGGAGATGGGGTTCGAATACCAGTCAGGTCTACTGAGGGTTGCTTTTCCTAAATGATTTCCCACTCACCCTCTATGCAAATGCTGGTAAATTTTCTTTAAAATTCTACCTTTTTAGTATACATTGTGTAGGGTGGTATAGTAAAATTGTAGTTATTCTAATTATTTTTTATTATATTTATCTAATGGAATAGAAATGAGGAAAGTAGAATTCTAGAGGTATTCTGCCCTCATCAAAGTGGAAAGAGATTATAAAACCATTTATTTAAAGCCACTTTAAGTATACCCAACAGCTATTCGAACTCTGATTTCTGCTTCATTGTCCATCTAATCTGTTTCGAGAATGAAGCTAGGATCCAGGATCGATGTTGGAATGAAACATGAGTCTAGGTATTGATAAGTTAATTAAAGTAAAGTTGTAGATTATTAATCCAATAATAATTTAGAAAAGTTGTATACCAAGAATTATTTAAATATCTCTCTATCTGATGATAATATGACTATCATAAAACGTGCACAATATTAAGAAAGCTGTTTTCCCCCAGCGTCAAGTATTTGATGTGGGCACTTTAACATCATCATGTAGTGCTACTATAGAAATGGGCCATCATAGTCAGCACACAGTAGTGCCGTCAGGCTCTTACTCAGATCGCAAACCTGGCATCCATATCATAAATATAGTAGAGGTTTTTTCTCATGAACCTGAGGAATTTGAACTCAACTTTTTATATATGTACGTGTCTGGCTTATCTGTTTGTATGTGAAGTTATCCATAAAAAAAAATACTCTCTGAAATAATTTATGCTCACGATTTAAAATTGATTTTAAGAAGTATTAATTCTGAATTCCTCCTTTAGTATCACAAAACTTCCCTATGAAATAGTTACATTCATTCTTGGTGAGAAATGTTAGGTAACACGGGGGGGGGGGTCTAGGCTAAATTATACATGGTGTTACAGTGGGGGGGGGGGGGCTAAAAAGGTAAGAAAAAAGCGTTACTTGTTTTATGGAGGACCCCATAGATAAACACACGC
Source organism: Timema cristinae (assembly GCA_039000515.1). Classification (NCBI taxonomy): domain Eukaryota; kingdom Metazoa; phylum Arthropoda; class Insecta; order Phasmatodea; family Timematidae; genus Timema; species Timema cristinae. The sequence continues at coordinate 108,741,449 of JBCFYV010011172.1, forward strand.
ATACTTTTTTCGCACTTTGCATGTCATTCACTTCTTTCGCCTATTGTGGTAAAGATCTCTATAATAGGATTATATACTGAATACAGAAAAATATATCTAAGGCCTACAAAACGTATACATAAAACCCTATTTTTATATTAAAATAATGAGTCAATAAACACAAAATTTCACTTACCATCAACGCCAACTTCCTTGGCAACTTCTGCCCACAAAGCTTTTAGAATTTTAGAATTTTTCCTCAATTCATTACTTTTGAAAAACAAAGAAATCGATTTACTAGAACAAGTGGCCTGGTCTGAAGCTACGCACTTCTGAGACTTTAAATGTTCTTTCACTTTATTGTAACTTCCGTGCGCAGCACTAAACTCAGTACGACATTTTTCACAGACGACATCACTACTGTTCACTTGATTTTTAAGTTTTATGAACGGACATTTAACACGTAAGTCAGCGTTGAAAACTGTATCTCGAATAAAATTATGAATACCTTGACTTCGAATAACAATTTTAAGTAAATGATAAAAGGAATAATATAGACGTGTGTAGTTTGGAGAGTAGCAAAATAACAAGAAAGGACAAAATTGTATTAATATATTTACAAATTACATCACTAAAAAGGGTTCTTCTTGTGATTTATGACTTAACAAACATGACAAACAAAATAGCATTTGTCAAGGTCACTGAAACTTAAACCAACTTAATTTGAATACAATTTTAAACGTTTTCAAACAAACTAAAATAGTATAATTTTAAAGATCTGAGAATTTAAATTTGTATTTGAGATTTGAAAGAAAATGTATTTTGTTGTTGTTAAAGATTCGAATTCAAAAATGATAGGATTTGACCCAACTCTAATGTTGTTGTTTTATTTAGAAATTATACACTCGTGGGCTGTTAACCGTTGATACCTTCTGACTTTAGTAGAGACTGAATCACTCGTAGTCGCACCCAATGTCCAAGGCTGGGATTATTATAACTCAAACACCCAGCCGTGTGGAGAAAGGCTAAGAAATAGTAATTGGGAGTTCACTGAAATGATGCCTTTGAGTCTAATACACCTGCCAATTTTAATGTGGGAGTGTAGAATATTCTAGTTAAGAGCAGTGTTTTTGTAGCAAATCATTTTGGTTTGACCAAAATAAATAAAATATATCTCCAGTAGAAACCTAAGAGTTTAGTTTTATTCAGATGATGGTCTCAACAATTAGTGAAATATTAAACTGATCCGCTGATGACGGGGAGTTAGAGTTCCGGTCGGATCTACTGAGTGTGGTTTTATCTAAAAAAATAGTTTCCAACTCCCCTTCCACGTCTGGGTTTGAACCAATGAACATCGGGTCCTGAGGTGAGAACTTTACCCTAGGACCACCGAAGTTAACCTAAATTATAATTAATAGTGTTTTATTGCATCATATTATATATAATATAATATTTAGCACCGTGTCTTACTACCCGTTTGGGTTATACGCTTTAAGTATTAATTACGCTAATGGATTAGGAATTGGGAAGGTTGAATTAGAGGAAGTGAACCCGCATTTGCGTGGAGGGAGAGTGGAAAACCATTTAGGAAAAACCACCCCCAGTTCACCCGACCGAGATTCAAACCTCGATCTCCCCGTCCTCAGCAGTCGAGCTCAACACGACAAGCGCGTTAGCCAACTACGCGACCGAGGTGGGTTGCATCATATTGAGTCAAGAGATTCAACTAAAATTGAATTGGTGTTCTCTATACTCGGCACCGGTCTCTCTTACTAACCAGGCAAGAGAACGGGAGTTGAAATACCAGTTTTCAAGTTTATTCCTAAGAGTTGGAGCACGATAAGGTGTCGGGTGTCTCTTATATAGCTAGCCCCCAATTTATCGACAGCTAAGAAAACTACTACAGTACCATTCACTTTTTCGCAATGACACACCGAGATATCTACTTTGGGGGAGGCGTTAAATCAATACTGTAGCTAGAATGGCATTCTGAGGGCTAGAGGGTAGGGGGCATATCTCCCTTACTAACAAGTGCCTGTAAAATCTGTAAATATTAAATTATTTTATGAGATAATTTGTTTTATATTATTTAACCCTTTTCAGTCAAAATTAACCAAGGTGTATTCTAAAAAAAAATGTGTAGACATTTATTTTAAAATCTGTGTATAACTTATAAAAAAAATCTTTTGTTAATATAAATTGAAAATGTTTTGTTAATTTGTAACCAGTTGGCTACATCAAGCATTGGTATTTTTTAAAGATAAAAATAATTTAAGAATATCAAACAAAAATAACGTAGCCATGTGTTTAAACCGGGCCGGGGCATCGATTTAATATTACAAATGACTTTGGATATAATTTATTGAAGCTTTTATTTGTGTTCTAAGTCATAAACCTTATATTAAAATATAACTTAGCCTATAAATTCAAACATTTGCTGTGCAAATTATTTTAGTTCTACTTCAGATTATTTAAATTTGTACTAAGTATATTTGTGGTTTTGGTAGGTGAGGAGGTTCAAATTTCCCGTTTCCCCCCTGTCCCCCTTTGGGTGAGCCCCTACCTTCTCGTATTAATAAGCCAGATAGTGAGTTACGCAGATGCACAAGTTTACATATTATATCACCTTTACGATACGTTTATTCTATTGTTGATTTGTTTTTGAAAGCTTCTAAAAGTGTCACTATATTTAAACTCTAGTATTTATGATGATACGGTTTAGTTTTAACTAAATATATTTTCTTTTAAGAGTATTTTTGGTATAAGCCATTTACAGATATTGAATATTGAAAAATAATATTTTAGCTAGTTTGAACGCGTAAAAGGATTTATGTTTTTAAGAATCACAAGTATTGTAACTAGTGCATATATGTATTTACTAACAACTTAATGTGACTTGACGCTTGAAAAATTGTTTTTGGGGAGAACTTGGTCGTTAAATCAATTGAGAGGCGGAATGGTTTGTATATATTGAGTCAAAACCGGTATTTGTTGAAATAACTTTTGAATAAATGCCACTGCATGTATTGCTTAGGAACTATTATTAAATACCTATTGGAAAGTTATATAATACATCTCTGAATGTCTTATTTCTACAAGTATAATTTAAACAAAAATAAAAGTAAACTGGTTTTAGTGTTCAATAAGAATATATTACTGTAGACTGAATGACATATCCAGAAATACGTAGGCCTATAGTTATTTTAGTAAGGAACTAACGAACACTTTTTAAACACTCAAATTATATTATCAACAGACAACTTTTAAACCAACTTAATCCCGAACGGCAAGCCTAATTATTTACAAGCCTAAGAACTTATATATTTATTAAATAAAAGGTTTACATTGAATAATACTAAGATATATCTTTTCCAGCACCACCTGGAATCGAACATAAGTCACCTATACTTATGCTTGTTATATGTATTTAATCATATTTTACAAAAATAGTACATATTCGTAACGTTGTTCCGTAAAATATTATAAAGGGAAACACAGAAGTATTTATACATGTAAATCATGAATGCAGCATGAGGGATGGGGTTAGGAAGGGACGTCACTCATGCGCCTTTCCCCAAAATATTTTCGCTTTCAAGGAAAGTCCCCTTCAATGTACAATTTATTTGACTTATATGATGTCTAAATATTTTACTTACAAAAGTTTTAATATTTCATAAATGCATGGTATGCCCTTATTTAATAGATCGATCTTGATTAATTAATGTGGACAGTAGCGCTGCAAACGCAAGTTCATCCTGTAAGGTGGTCATATTATTTATTTATGTGTCACTTTAAAAAATACTACAGAAAATTCATATCTCAAACAACGATTTAATCACGTTGTTGCTTCACATATAAATATGTTTTGGATATGATCATATTATTTAAACAAGTTTATATATGTAGTTAATGAATAAAGAAAGAAGGTTTTCATTGAAATCAATGTTTACTTGAATTAAGTGTTAATTATTTAACACAGAATGAATAACACACATGTAAGTAGACCTATACATCTGTTTTCAAATATTGAACACATTATAGAGAAAAGTGTTAAACCTAAATCAGTATGGGATGGATTTAAAAAAATTGTCCAAGCTAAACTTTAATTTTAATTGAATTATTTTGAATTTGAAATTAGGTATTTAACAAGTTAATAATTATCATATTAGGCTCCATTTATATAAAGTGATTAATGAGAACAGAATTATTAATACATTTTTCCTTTTGTATGGATACTTTGGAATGATTCTGTTATATATAAGACATACAGTAGAATTACACAAGGAATTTCAATATTGATCTAGAGTCTACTATAGGTAATTTATGTTTTTTTGGCACTTAATTTCGCACCGAATTTATTAAAATATTTAAATATAATCTGCCGCTATTTCTGACAATACACATTTACATTTAAAGGGAATTCACATTTTTTTGCTTTAACTAATAAAAATCATATCAATCTTGTTTTAGTTTCTTATTTAAAAAAACCCACACATTATTAATTTTAGAAACATCAAATAAATTCAAGTTTTTTTCATTCGCTCATGTCATTGTAACGTGCTAGAAAGTTTATGTGCTGTGTTTGGAAGTGTCCTGTAAAAAACAAAACAAAAAACAACGGGGGAGCCAATAAGCTCCTATCCGTGACATTGATGGATTGTATCGCGGGTTCGATAGGCTCTAGATGAATTTTTCTTCCAACAATGTGGTGAATCGATATTTTGTACCATAACTATTCAACAGATACATGATAGAATATACAACAAAGATAAATTGCTCTTGGAAATTTGAAAATGGTATTCAAGACGAATATTTTAAAGATACTTAACGTAACTTTTTCTTGACCTACAAACTAAATTAACATAGCCAAAAGAGATGTTTCATTAAATAAAAAGTAATCCGGGTGTGTTTATTATATTTTTTTGAGTGGATAGAATTGAAAAGGAGTTTGGTGTATTACGCATTTTATTTCGACAAATTAACGTTACCTTTCAAATCAGGGAATCGATTGGATTTATATTTTCATGCTCTAAATACAAATCAATAAACCTAATCTACACCCCGATTTTGGTTGGAAGAACAGTAGAGAAAATTCAAACGCAATAATTTGTGGTGGACATTGATAACATTTGACAATATTATTTGTGTTTTTTTATAGGTATTGATAATATCTATCAGAAGTGACAGCTGCAGATAGCATGACTAGTAAAGTGTGTAGGATCTTTTAATAGCTAGACTTTGTTATTTTTATTTATGTATTTATTTTAGGTAGGCATATTTAACATGCACTTTCTGACCCGACTGATTATATCAGAACACGAGCGAGAGCGAAAGAGCCTATCAATTTTGTCGGAAAAGGTATTTTCACAGACATTACAGGGTGCTTTTACATGCCACAATTGACATGGGACCGACGGCATTACTTCCCCACCGAAAGAAGTTGTGCAACTGATTTTAATCACTTAAGAAATATCCATCAACTCCGTTTGGGTTTGATTCCATGAATACGAGTTCCTGAGGTGAGCATTCGACCCTAGTTTTAATTTAAAATTAAATCTGTTTTAAAAAATTAGTCCTACCTTATTTAAATATACTCTGACATCCCTAGCACATTTGGTATCATGGCTCTCTTTTGAGATAGGATACCAGATTCTATTCCCAGAGTGACTGAAAAAAAAAATGTCATTGGTGAGATTGGGGCTTCCCCCTTTCACAGTAATGAATCACTGGGTGTCCTGGTTCCAGAATATTTTTTTTTCCTTTGCGCTGCGTCTTACTACCCGTTCAGGCTATTCGCTTATATACTAACTACGCTAAAAAAGGAAGGTTATATTTATAAGGAAGTGTACTCAAATTTACTTGAAGAGAGAATGGTATATTATTTTGGAAAAACCACGCTCAGTACACCCGAACGAGATTTGAACCTCAATTTCCCCGTCATAGGCAAGGTATACTGAGATAATTTTAAATTTTTCCATTCTCTCTCCACGTAATTGCGAATACGCTTCCTCTAAACTCTTCTTTTCTCATATTTACACGTAAAGTTTAAAATAAAGGGTAGAAATTTCAAACGTTCTAAGTGACAAAAATAAAATTTTCCAGGAAATAATAAAAACTTTCTTGGATTTAAAGATCTATGTATATTTTTCTGGAAAAAAATTATTGTTTACTAAAATATAATATACATTTAATGATCAAAATAATTAATTATTGGACCATCATATTCTAAGTACCTTTTATACTTAACAAAATATAAAGTGCTTTATGGGCTACCATATATTTTAAGAACAGTATAATAAGGCGCACAAAAGCGGTGCCGTTAACTTTTAATTTAACGTAGTAAAATATAAACATTCTTGGTAATGGAATCATGAATCACATCTAGCAACAGGATTCTTATTTGCCCAATTTTTCGTAAAAATAAATTATTTAATCGATTGAAAGTTGTATTAATTAAATCCATGCAACCAAGAGAACGGCAAGAAAATATGTTAACATGGTAAATATATCGTAATGATCAGCTAAAACCATATCAGCAAACATACATATATATATGTTGTTTCTTTATTATTGATTTACCATCTATTTCAGACTCGGCAGTTCTGTATTTTTCCACAAAGATAAACATGTAATTTATGTATCTGCTAAATTTACTGCATTGCGCCTTAATGAGGAATGATAGCTATTCATTATCAGTTATCACCATCCATTGAAGCTATAAATAAACCTCACCTTTATTTTAAAAACAAAAGAGCTATTTGAATGTCAACGTAATAATGAATGTCATCGTCAACATGTTTCCTAATTATTTCATTAGAGAAACTTGTAACTAGGTTAAATTATCACAAAATAACCAGAGCAGCAACTGCTACGAAAAATACAAATAACTTTTACACTGCAATTATGTTTAGCAATAATTTGGAAATATTAGGTTACTTACAAAATGAAATGAAACTTCCTTAGGAAATAGGAAAAGTTTTAAGTGACTTTACACGACTGGTTAAAATAATTATTTCATCTAATAATAGAAAGCGTAAGAGTATCTATAATGTGAATTTAAAATATATCTCACTAAACGTAATCTTAACTTAACTGGGAATAAATAAATATATTTAATTTGTTTCTCTCATGTACGGTTTACGGTTTAATCGCTAGGCGAGTTTTTGTAATTTAGTTCGTTATCGATATTTACGACCCAATGTGTATTGGTCCTAGCGACACCATTGTTGATTTAGAATGTTTTCGATATGAGTCGGAATAAATTCTACCCTTTGATATAGTACAGTTTTCACAGGAAGGACTTAATCCGATTACTGGAAAAATTATTAGATATACTTTCCCATGTTTATATGGCAATTCATGTGATCTGCGACTAATGAGTATCATATTCGGTGGCAGAATGGTCCAAGGCGCTACTCTCACGATAGATTAAACTGCCGAGGATGGGAGGTCGGGTTTTGATCACGGTCGGGTACACAGAGGGTGGATTTCCTCTGAATTAAACCTTCCTAATCCCTAACATATTAGTGGGATTAATACATAGGCGCATAGCCCGAACGGTTAGTAAGAAGCGGCGACAAAAAAAAAATTAAAAGTACAGTAAAATGTTAGCAATGTTGACCTAGAAATAATTTGTTCGAATTTTCTAAATTGTTTCCCATGTAAATTTGACTAAAATGTTTTTTTTTTTACCAACTATGATATTACTTTTTTTTACTGTGTATATGCCCCTATACCTGAACAATATTGGGGGGAAGGGTAACAAATATAGCAGGATTGTCCATCTAAAAGGAGGGAATTAATTTAGAATGAACGATATCTATAGTGTCGAGAAGATTATAGAATTCTGGTTTTAATACATTTTGAAGAGGAAATTTGCAATTTGAAAAATCTCGATTAAAATTGTTTCAGACACGTTGTAGTTTACCAGGAAGGAAAGTTTTTTTTTTGTATGTTGAAGGGAGACGATTTTAGTCATGGTGGTAATTTTCGTCCTTTAGGCCTTGTAAATAGTACATAGTGATTAGTTGGTTTTATAATATAATTTAGGATCATCTATAAGATCGGGACTGGCCTTGGTAATGTTTGAATAATACACGGTGAATTTTCCATAATTTTGGGTAAGTAATGAAAAGGTCTGTTTTATTTGTTAGAGTAGCCATTAGTATGGGTCTAGTCAATTTATGGTAAACAATCGGTAGTCTAGTACAAACTCTGGAAGATATCCCTGGATTTTTTATAAAATCTAGTAATTTTAACTTCCCAATAGTGGCTAAGGTGGTCGATCGTACAGGAAGAATAGTTTGATCTCCACATCTCTATTAAATCAGACGATGTGGGGAAAAAAAATTACTATCAACATTAAGTTATTTTATTGATCCTTTTCGCAAATATGTTTTGTTACTTTGATAAGAGAGGAGGAGGACCTGACGGTCTAGGCGTAAGGTGTCAGACTTCTGTGTTAAGGGTCTGGGGTTCAAATCCCAGTGCTGGCACGGATTCATTTGATTATCAAACCCTTCCTTCACCTCTGGCAAAGGGCATGCTTACATGAATGTGGGGAATTTCAAGCCCCCACAGTGGTTCGGACTAAACTGTAAGTCCCCTCTGCTTTACACCATCATCTTTATAACGGATCATACTACCATCTGGGCTTAATAGAATCCACCTCAGAAATGAACTCCATATGCCAGGAAAGCAAAGGTAAGAGAAGGTCGATTAACCAAGATCTATAGCACTAACCAAATCCACTTTGATAAGAGACGTAAATTTATATCACATTGTCTAAAAGACTAAACAAATTTGTCAAGCGGAGGAATACATAAATTTTTTAAGATCATATTTTTAACAATCAATATAATATGTTATTGTGAACAAACTAAACTAATTAACACCTACATCCTCAGTCACAAAAAATGACATGTTTTCCCTGATTAAGCTGACCATGTTTTTGGATCTACACTTTTCTACGAAAGACGTGTTGGACTACTGAGCTAAGGGTCCCAGGCTTGATTCCCAGCATGCCAGAAAATTTATCATTGATGATCATATGGGTTTATCCTTTCACATTGATAAATTGACGACCGGGGACTGGATTTTGTGCCTGTCCTAGTCTTAAGCTATATTATAAGGCATATGAAGCTACGACAGGCCAAGCAAGCTGATAGTGAGAAATATATGGCTTGAATATAAAACTGACCCAGGACAAAGACAGGAAACAGTAATGGATGTAGAGTAAAGATTGTCTTGTTTACACTTCAAACACAACAGATTGAAAGTGAACCATCCTTAACTAAATATAGGAAAAGCAGGAGGTCCAAAAAACAACACAATCTAATAGGGTCTAAAAAAAAAGGACAATAGAAGCGAGTGCTTGGAGTTCTGAGCTTTAAATATTTGAGGCCAAACATTCGAAAACCAGACCTCGCAACTCCCACTAGTTGCTGAATTAAATATAGGAACGGTCTATCTCAAGAGTTAGTTAAAAAGGAAAAATACCGCAGAATTAAGTTTACCATAAGAGAATTAACATATAACATAACTAAAAATATACCTAGGGTATGGTGGGACACTAATATGAATTAGAGCAGACTTGTCTCAAGTTGGTATTTATTTGACAAACATTCAATATTGTGAGAAAATATATAATAAATATGATAAAAATGATATTCACTAAATATCTGAAACGTTATCAAAATGTTTGAGTACTATTAACCAAATTACAAAATTTACATAATAGAAACCATCAATCATTTAACTTGAGTTCATTGAGTTACTAGAGAAAGCTTATCATCAACTAAGTTATCCTTAAATAGTAAATTATCAAGAGTGTATTTCCCACAAACACCCAGAATATAAACCAATAAACGCTTAAACAAGCCATATAATATTTACCCTAAATTCTATCCAATTATTTACATTACTTAATGTAATTCCAAAATATTTGGTAAAAATAATAAATAGTTCTAAGTTAATATTGGGACGTTGTTTGACAAACAGATCTTTTATTTACGTTAAATAAGTTTAATGTTCCCACGATCATGTTTTAAGTTTTACCCAACAAAAAGAAAACAATCTGAATAGTAACAACTTTCAAGATCGATAATATATTCAAAGACAAAATATCGATAATACCCAAAGGTTTATAATCGATCATTACCCAGGAACAAAATACATATCGACTAGCGATATAAACGCCTTGATCCTGCGACTAATTAAATAAAAAAAAGGTAAGCACGAAATTTACGACTATTATATTTATGTTTCATATTTTAAAGTTATTTAGAAAATGCCAAAAATTAATTTAGATAAAAAAAAAGTTAAAGACGCCGAAAAAGAATTTAGATCTTACATTTATTTTAATATAATCGAAGCCGGAGCTTCTCCTTCTCCAAATACGATTTAGTCCAAGAGTGACGACTGATTGCCCAGCCGCCACTATATATACAATAAAACCAAGATACATTGGATGATGGGAAAAAGGGTGGGGGAGAAAGATCTGGAACATTCGGGAACAAAATATGTGCATGACAACATAGCTTCTACAAAGTTATTTACATTTTCCTGACCATCCTAGAATAGGGCGAGTAGGTTATCTTCACGGCACAAATTCTTTGCTACTCAAGGTCTTTGGCACAATTACATCACAACAGTCTTATTTTCGTCGCGGTTCCGAAAAGGTGTGTCTGCTTTTCACTCGCGTTAGTGTTTCGTGTGGTTCCGGCCGTCATACAAATGGGGTAAGCTTAGGATTTATTTATGTTTCCTCATGCAGCCCAAAGCTACAAATTAAAAAAGAAACTCTCTTCCAGCATTGAGGTTACCTCACCATATAATTACCACCCCATCAAGGATCGTGGAAGGCACACCACCCTGTTTGCTTGGGTCCCTTCTGTTTGTCATACGAGATTCTTGGACGCCTAGCCGTTACCCGCTTCCCCTTCTCCCCTCCCGGATAATACATACCTTGGGTTACCAATACACAGCTTGAACAAGATGACACATCGAATTGGGGCTTACTGTAGCATTAATTAGAAAACAATAGAATTTAAACCAGTTAAACCGTTTTACCATATTTTTCAAAAATACAACACAATTTAAAAATAATTATCTTAAAATGAATCCATTTTTAAAAATATTCTAACTTATTTGTTAATTTGGGGTTTCCATGCACATGGAAAACTGGTAGAGTTGGGAAAACACAGGTAATTTCACAAAAAAACTTAAACAAAAGTTACTGAAATATTATTTATTTTTGAACATTAAGCTTCACTCTTTAAATAGTAGACAGTTGCATATAATACAAAGTGATCAGAAAATCACGTTGAATCTATTCTAATCGTCCACACCCTACACCATCATTTCCTTCCCTTGAAACATTGGGTTGTGTGACATCTGCAAATATTTCCCCTTCAAGGTCAAATTATCCTGTTGTGACTTCACAATAGTTTTTTTTTAATTAAAATTGAAATTTCATTCTTCTATACTTCTATCTAAAATAAAGTGTTTGTAAAAATGGAGAGTCCATTACGTAAGACCTGGAGAAAATAGGGAATTTTGCATGAATAAATTAGTGGTAAACCTGATTAAATTAAGAATGAGGAATACGCCACTTCAATACGTTTTCTAGCTCAAACGTAATTATGCATCTAATATCTCGGTGAAAGAATCTTATAAGATCACGGTTGATTCAAAAATCGCACCTAAGGTTTTTTTATATTGTTGAGATTGGGATAAATTAATTATTTCTTTAGTTTAAGGCATCACTTTCACAATAGACTAGACTGCCGATGACAGGGATATTAAGGTTTGATTCTCGACAGGGTGTATTAAGATTGTTTTTTCCGTGGTGAATTTATAGTTTTATCCAAGCAAATGCGGGTAAACTGTCCTTAAATTCAATCTTACTCGTTCCTAACTCATTAGTGTAGCAAATATATACGCGTATAGCCTCAACAGGTAATAAGACGCGTTACAAAAAAAAAAATATTGAAGGACACATGGGGAAAAGGTGTAAATTCAACAGAAGGTTGGAATAACTCAATTCAAGTTAAACTTAGGTGATATGGCGTTCTGGAGGTAAGGTGTCAGACTTCTGTGCTGAAGGTCCGGGGTTCAATCTTCGGTCCCGGCACAGATTTATCTGATTATCAAACCCTTCCTTTACCTCTGACAAAGCGTGTATTAATCACAACTTGTGAATGTGTGGAATGCCAGGCCTCCAACGTGGTTCGGATCCCACGTTAAACTGTTGGTCCTCCATTTCATCTCACAATCACCCTACCATTACACATAAGCGTAAGTTCGTATAAACCGAACAGGTAGTAAGACGCGGTGCTAATAATAATAAGTTAAACTTAGGACTCTCCCCCTTTCTGCCTTGTATTATTCCTACGGTAAAATTGTTTTACTGGTCTCACTTCCACTGGTTTCTAATGAAGACTACAATAAACTGCACCACGATCCGTGGAGTTTTTTTATAAAGTAAACAAAGCTTAATGAACCTAGCAGTTTTTTTAAAAACATTTATTGAAGTTAGTTTACTGATAACTGATTTTTTAAATTTGGTTTTACACTCCCAAGGACCGGGAAGTCATATAATATACCGTGTGGGTGGGGCTAATGTTCTAGATCTAGTCGTTCGACCTTCTCTTACCTCTGATCTCCTGGCTTATGGAGTTCATTTCTGAGGTGGGGACAACATTAAGGTGAATTCCACTACCCCCAGATGGTAGGATGATACGTGAGAAAGATGATGGGTTAAAGCTGAGGGGACCTAGAGTTTAACGTGGGATCCGAACCACGGTGGGGGACTAGCATTTCACACATTCCCAAAGCGTGAAAGCACATACTTTGCCAGAGATGAAGGAAGGGTTTTATAGTCAGATAAATCTGTACCGGGACCAGTATTTGAACCCCTGACTCCTAAAACAGAAGTCCGACATCTTATACCTAGACCACTAAGTCCCCTATACGATATGCCTAGTTTTGTATTATTTGGGATCAATTTAGAGTTCATGAGCTTAATCTGCATGTCCACCAATGCGTATTTTTGGGGACTTAAACTATTAGAGACTCAGATTGGTTTTATAGTTCACGTACTGACAAGAGAATTTCACACGTGTCTACTGACTAAATAAACAATGGCGCCAATCCTTGTTATTTACTTTGTCGCATAATACCTCCATTCTCTTTTATCGATGTCCTGTGTGATTCTCGGCCGAGGTCACGTGATCGTACAACTTCTGTACTTCCCACAATGCCCTATCAACTCCCACCCGGGCTCACAACAACAAAACCGCAAGGGAATACCCAATATTACTTCCACTGAACTTGCGCAGCATCTCAATAGACCACATTTTCAAGGAAATAAGCCTTCTCTTTCTATTCATTACGGGGTTAGCTAGTGAGTGGATCACTTCCTTTATTTTCGAGAGTGGTAACCACACAAAAGATAACAAGTTTGGTAGTAATTTCGAAATTTAATGGGGTTGGAATAGTTTCTGATTCTCTATTTTGCTGCTGAAATAAGTTTACCAGGACTATTTCCAAATTAATTATAGTATAGTAATATACATTGATATAGTCAAAAAATGTGGAAGCGTCCGGGAACGGACCATTATTTGGCAAGAAAATATGGAGGCATTTGGTATACAAAACATTAGTTAAAAAATATGAACCTATGCGAGTCATAAAATTAATTTTGTATGTGTTATTTACAAGGTTTTGTTTGCTAAGTGTTGCTGCGTGTATAACTCTGGGGAGAGTGAGTGACATGTACAGGCAGGGTGTTTCTAAAATCTATACCCAATCTTAAAACCACAGAATCATAGAAACTGAAAATCATAGTAAAATAAAGTATTGAAAAGTCGTCTTGCATTACTACTAAATGAGAGTTGAAGTTAGACGCAATAATGCCGGTAGTACGCAACTGTGAGTGCGTACGTGTACAACCAGTTGCATCTCTTGGAGGGAAAAAAGTGAAAAATATATACATATATATTTTTGTATATAATGAATTTTATATACAGGGTGTTTGGAAACTCATAGTCCAAACTGAACTTATAGTTTGTTTGAACCAAAAGTAATACAAAACCCCTGTACACTTACATCCAGACAACTTTGCTGATACCATTAAATTGTGTTCAAAGTTTCGGCGTACAGTGTCGGTAGAGTAAAGTTGTTCAAGCATGCGTGTACAACAGAATACATAGGAGTTAGGCGCCCGTAACTACACATCTCGACATCTTGGAGCACGGCAGCAGAACATACCAAAATTAATATTAAACAACACACCAGTCCATCTAGAAATGTGAATACGTTCTGAGGGTCATCATTATTGGTCCTACATCACAGAGAGTGCTTGCCATAATTACATGCGTAGTGCCGTGCGCCTTTATTTTACGCAACTTACTGTACACGCATGCTTGAACAGCTTTGCTCTCCCGGTACTGTACGCTGAAACTTTGAACACCGTTAAATGATATTAGAATAGTTCTCCAGATTTAAGTGTATAGGAATTTTGTATTACTTTTGGTAAAAACAAGCTATATGTGAAGTTTGGGCTATGAGTTTCTGCACACCCTGCATATATATATATTTGTTTTATAAAACTACTCACGTGATTTTAAAGGAGGTAAGGCGCAAGACATAAGAATTTCGCTGAAAGTGCGGTCCACCCTCCAAATACCCAGTTTAATGCAAGCGCATGATAAACAAACACACACTCACACACATAAAATATATGTTTATTTCCTACAACTGCTATTAAAATGCATTTCATCTTGAGTTATGTCATAAATGCGGATTTATTTTTCAAATCAAAGTATTTTGCAAGGTTTAATGTTTTAAAGTTTTAATTTTTGAAACTTTTGAAGAAATAATTTTCCCATATATTTTTCCCCTAGATTTTTACTATGCTGTAAATTGTTTAAATAATAGGATTTAACGAAAATATTCGAATAATATCTTTATCATAAAAACTAAAGTTAGGCATCACTTTAATATTATTATAATATAGATTAGGAAATAAAACTGTTTAAATAACATATTGAATTACATTAACACATTTTTTTAGTATATTTGAAATATTCATTTGTTAAGTACTCTCATTGTAAATGACCTATTTGTGTTTGCAATAATAATAATAAAATTAAAAACAATTCTCTAAAATATACGCTTTAATAATAATTTAGATTAAAGCTAAAATTTACCAATACAGTAAAGTTCTGGTATTCAATTAATTTATTTCCATTTTAAACTATAAAACTTTTTTAATTTATTCAGTAATTATAATAACGCTATGCCATGTAGTATCTCAAATTTAACATTAAAATAGTTGCATATAAATTTACACTTTCTCCTCTTTTTTATTTGATTGAAAGTGCATGTATATATAGATATATACATATATATATACATATATATACACATATATATATACATATATATATGAAGTTCTAAATATATATATATTTATTTATTTAGAACTTCACCAACCATTTAGAGCATGAAAACTTTAAACGCACTTTAATTGCGAATAACACATTTAGCCTAAAAGCAAGCTTTACTTATTCTAATTTACAAACCACAGGCAAGTTTGGAAAGAGGCCTTCAAAACTTCTCCTACATAAGTTTAGCACATACTTGAGGCTAGAAGATAAGAAAGTAGCAACATCTTTAAACAACTTCAGAATCGAGACACTATTGTTTATAGTATTCGTTTAAAATATTTGTTTGGACTAAACTAACATCTTTAAGATCTATCGTATTTGTCTGGGTGAATTAGTTACTAAAAACTAAGGATAGAATTAAGTTTTAACTTGAAGATTATTTTACTTTGGAAAAAGAAAATGTAAAACATGTATCCTCTCAAGCTTTATTTAAATGTCGGACACCTTTTCTTAGTTGGTAATGCGTCTACATTCTTAGCTTATGGTCCCGGGTTTTGTTATAGGTTCCTTCACCTCTGACAATACATCTTGTGAATGTGGGGAATGCCAGGCCTCCACTGTGGTTCGGATTCCACGTTAAACTGTAGGTCCTTCATTTCATCTCACAATCACCCTACCATTACACATTAGAGTAAGAGCGTATAACCCGAACGGGTAGTAAGACGCGGTGCTAATAATACTAATAATAATAATTTATTATAGGACCTATCATCGACAAAATAGACTAAATGAGACTGGTACATTTTTACCACGCACTCACTGGTGTGCGCCAAAATAAATAAAATATATTTGATACTTAGTAGCTAATATTATAACTAAACCAATAATGGTTTGTGTCTTAGCCAAGAAGATCAAGAGTCATTCTAAGGGCACAGACAAGTAACGGATTTAAGTTTTATATTATTATTGTCACTTCTTAATAAACGTTCGGGCTGTACGCATCTGAGTTAAAACTGCGTTCACTTTGTATGTGAGACTGCGCAAGCGTCCATTAATAAATACAATTGTAGTAATTCTGTCTAAACCAGTTTGGTTGTTCACAATGAGTGCCAGTTGGATACGCAAGCTTGCACAAGTTGCTGCACGTGCCACCACTCATCAAATACATTTGTTTTCATTTCGCACGTTTGTAAGTTGCATGAAGGTTGGCCGTTGTGTTGTGAGATTTTTTTTAAAAACCGCTTCTTACGACCCGTTCGAGTAATACGCTTATGTATTAATTAGGCCTACTCTAACGAGTTAGTGTTAACAAGGCTTAATTTAGAGGAAATGCACCAGTATTTTAGTGGAGGAGGATTAAAAACCCTTTAGGAAAATACCCCTTAGTGCACCCAATTGGAATCGAATCCCGATCTCCCCGTCTTTGGCAGTCTAGTCTAACACGAGAGTAGCGCGTTAGACTACGCGGCCATCGAAACGGGTTCGTGCGATATTGTGCTGTTCCTTTAGTTCTCAATTGCGTTAGACATATATAAAACATTTCTTATTCGTGGTTTAAATTTCATAATTTTATTCTTAGAGAAATAACGTCTTCATTTGTATATTTGGTCCAATAAAAAATATCGATATTGGGTCCCCAAGGGCCAACATTTCGTATTAAAATTTTGACTTACGGTATATATTTTCGTTATTTTACTAATGGATAGACATCTTGTGGATATCAAATTGCCATTAAATTTTTATTTTATACATTTGACGAATAAAATAGGTAATTATTTTCTAGTGAGTTTAAAATACGAGAGATAGAATCGTTATAGACGATTCTGAGAAAATTGAATTTTTCTCTTTTCATCCTCTAGTAGACTGCTATTAATTTTAGGGTTAGACAAACACACAGAGAGACGGCGTTGCAAAACCCAATTTTTAGGGTTCGGGGGATCATTAAACGTCAACATCCATCAACATCTCGGGCTAGATTGTTTTGACGGTCGTAATACTTTACCTTAAAATGTTGGCAAGGTAAAACAAAATCATATTTGTGTATAGCTTGAAATATTTTGGTTTTATAAAAATATATTCAAGCAAAAGTTATTTATTATAAATAGATTCACATGTATGCAATGATAAGTAATTTCATATCTCAAAAACTTACGGAGGTAAAATTAAAAATTATAATTGACTTATCAGACTGGAACCCTTAAAGTCATTTTAACGAAAAGTAGCCATTTAGTTTGTAATAATGCCAAAGCTTGAAAATAAAATATATTCAAAATCGTTAAAGACGATTTTAATAAAATCAATTTTTTTCTCTTTCCACTCTTAAGGAAACTACCCTTAATTTTAGGGTTGGATATCCAATTCCAAAATTGTTTGGGGTAAGCCTATGAAAAACCTATATTCCAAGTTTTAGCCCAATCGGTAAAATAGTTTAGGCTCTACTTCGAGGTACAGACTGACAGACAGACGGCATTGTGAAAACCACATTTTAGGGTTCGGAGGGGGGGGGGGGGGGTCATAAGATGTCGACATCCATCAACATCTCGAGTTCAATTTGTTTTATGATGACAATACTTGCTCTTCCTGTAAAGTAGAGAGAAAGTAAAAACATTTATATTGGGTTTCCAAGGGTCAACACTTCGTATTAAAATGTCGCCTTCCGGTTTAAAATTACTGACATTTTATTAGGTGTTGCACATAATATAGTTATTGCATTGCTATTAAATTCCTCATTTATAAATGTTTAGCACTGAAATAGGTAAATATTGACTATTGAATCTAAAATGATAGAGATAGATCATTCTTGTACAAACATTTCTCTTATTGAACATACAATTTTTAAGACACTCATTTCTTACTCTATGGCATTATAGATTTATTGCGTTAAAACTTAAGTAGTATCCTTTCTAAAACTAAAGCTCACAAAATTGTATTAATATACAGTATTTGCCAATATCTCAGAAATTGTTGGTTATATAAAAATATATTTCATATAAAAGTTTTTTTTATTTTTAATAATACTACAATTTTGCAATGATAAGTTATTTAGTATCTCAAATAGTTGAGAAAATATGGAAATCTCAGCTTCTGTAAAGTACCCCAATATTAAGCTTATTTATAATCTTAATCAATGCCTAGATATTTAAGTTTTAAAACGATAATTTTCCAATGATTTAGAATAATTAAATATAAGTGTTTCAAAAGTGAATGCTATTTTTCCTTATACCTCTTAGAAGAAATGTTTGTACAACAATGATCTATCTCCATTTTAGACTCAACAGTCAATATTTACATTTTGTATTGTTCAAAGTTTATAAATGAGGAATTTAATAGCATTGCGATGACATGAAGATGTGCAACACCTAATAAAGTGTCAAACATTTTACTGGAAGTCGAAATTTAAAACGAAGTGTTGACCCTTGTGGACCCAATATTGATCTTTTTATCCGTCCAAACATACAACTGAGGACATTAATTCTTCAAAAATAAAATTATAAAATTTAAAACCAAGTTTCAAAAAATGTTTTACATTAGTATAGTGCAATTTATGCTTTGGTTTGCTAGTGTATAGTATTTCATTTCACATGTATTACGAGTTTTGAGTAAATATCTCCATTTTTAAACAATAGAGCGAGAAAGTCTGTATGGAGTTCCGTATCATGTATTTTATGTTATGAATCCGGAAGTTTTCTATTTAAAAATGCCAATTTTATAGATATTTGATCACTGTTAAAATTTTAGAGGAAGTGTGTATATAAAAAGTATAACTTAATCAACATGTTTCTATTCTTTCCCAAACCGTTTCTGAAAAGGAAATTTCAAAACAGTAAAAATTCTTGAAGATAACCGTTTGTTCCTATGGCTCTGCATTTCCACGCCAAATGAAAAGGGCCAATCGCCTTAAAGTAAAACTACAGAAGGATTCTGTTTGTAATAACAGTAGCTGAAAGTCATAAACGTTACTTAATGTGTTAATAAATAAAAGTAGTTTAAGTTGTTATTTATAAATGCTATCAATTCATATAAAATAATAAGACTATTAAAAATAAAATAAAGTTATCAATGCCGGCCAAAATACTATATATAGGCCTATTGTTATTTTTAAACCTTTCTTCCTACCAAAATAATTATATATATATATATTTTTTTTACACCACGTCTTAGTAACCGTTCGGGTTATAGGTTTATGTACTAACTACACTAGTGGTTTTAAGGATTAGTAAGGTTATATTTAGAAGACGTGTACTTGCATTTGCTTGGAGGGAGAGGGAAAACCCATTTTGACTATAGCCCCCTTAGTACACCCGACCAACTTTCGAACCTCGATCGCACCATCATTGGCAGTCTAGTCTAATACGAGAGTAACGCGTCAGACCATGTGGCCACAGAAGATGATAGTAAAAATAATTATAGTTACTATTATAGTTGGTTAATTGAAAGTTCTACAATATGTGCGCGTTCACGAACACCCGTAACATGAATGCCAACCTATTATTTACCTAATAAATTTCACAACGTTAATGAATTTAAAAAAAGGCTTTTGCTGAATTTTTGAATAGTATTTTTAAATCACCTACAAAGGCCATCATAAATTAACAAGACATTCGAGTAAGGTTTCTGTTAAAATATTTATTAGAAGATCTGGTGGTTTTATGAAAATATAAAGGTCATGGGATGAATGGGAGCTACGAATAATAGTGGTAAAGTTGTAACCGAAACTGTGTTTCATAAAAAAAAAACGCGCTGCACACACACACACAAATTTAGGATCGTGAGTTTGATTCAAATGGAAGCATTGATTATTCATCGAATTATCGCTGAGTGCGAGAGGAATTAGTAGTTTAAACGCATCATGTTTTATAAACTGTTTCCGATGTTAGTGCCTGTGGTTCTGTACGATAACCACGGCGATTAGTTCAGTAATACCGCAATGTTTGTTCGACACAGATAAGTGAGGAAAGAGATTTTCATTAATTCAACAAATATCCATAATTTATACCGGATATTATTAAACTTTAAATAATTATTCATGTGAACCATACTTGGTAGATTATTTCGATTCAGTAAATTTTATTGCCCTTTTCAACGTTCACTAAGGACACAGGATTAGAAGAGAATACGAAGGAAATGAATTAGTACTAACCTGAAAAGATGGTATGAAGTTAGTTTCGAGTAAACAAAAAAAGACTATCCCAAGTAATTGTGTATATAATTAATATGCGTAATAATGTAGATAATTACTACACGTAATGATGTAGATAAATAGGTCATGTAAGTATGTTGCTCATTACTACACGTAATGATGTAGATCAGTATTACACGTAATTATGTAGCAAATTAACATAAGTAATTATGTAGACAATTAACATATGTAATTATATAGACAACTACCCTATGTAATTATGTACACACCACTAAACGTAATTAGGCAGACAGTTAGCATATGTAACTATATATATCATTAAGACCCGTATTATTATTATTATTATTATTATTATTAGCACCGCGTCTTACTACCCGTTCGGGTTATACGCACTTACGCTAATGTGTAATGGTAGGGTGATAGTGATATGAAATGAAGGAACTACAGTTTAACGTGGAATCCGAACCACGGTGGAGGCCTGGCATTCCTCACATTCACAAGAAAGACCCGTATTGAGGAAGACAATTAACCCATATAGGTTATTATGTATATCACTATTCGTAATTATGTATACAATTAGCCATGTAAATATGTTTATCATTACTACACCTAATAATGCAGACAATTAGTTATGTTTATCATTATACGTAATTATGAAGACAGTTAACAGTATATATAAAGAGGGCATACAAGTCGATGGTGGACTGAAGGGAAAGAGGCGACAGCGGAGTGTATAGTTCTAATTGATCAGGGTGTGTCTTATCGCGGGCATCTGACATCTCTTCATAATAGGAGGTGGGAGGGCCGGCAAGCCTCTCCTCGATTGATTTCTTCTCTCTCTCTCTCTTTCCCCCTCCTTCGTTCAAACAGGTTTCTTGTCAGAGGTGAAGGGTATTGTTGGTGTGTCACCAGCATTCATATTTGTAAGAGAGGTCATGAGAGGGCAGTTCAGAATTTCCGGTTCATCTTTCTCCTTGTAGACTGAGCTTTTAGTAAGATCTGAGTTTGAAATCGGGGTCATCTTAGAGTAGCACAGGGTGGGAAGCCATTGATAACAGAACCAGCTGATATCTTGTCACCATTCAGATTACACATAATTACTCTCTCTTCTCAACCTTCTCCTAGAACGGATTTTCCCCCCTTCTATATCAATGCAACACCCATTTATAATTCTCCTAAAAATATTTACAGATGAAGAATTATTTACTTTAAAGTTTACCATCTCCTATTCTAGCAGCTACTTCCCCCTCTCTATTTCGATTTATTCTATTCTATATCCAGGCAATACCTTTCCATACCTCTCATGATTGTTTCCGAAATACGCTTCATTTCTTCTAAATTTTACATTCTCTTAATTATTTCTTTCTCATAGAAGTAAGTTAAATATATGTACGTGCGGAGAGTATAAATAAAGCTATCCTTCAAAATCTGAACCTTAACCTCAAGTTGTTTAGTCTACTCATATATACTCATCGATGTAGTGATAATGTTGCCACTCTATTGGATAATTTTTGTAGGAAGAGTATTATTTGTCGGAAAACCTATAGTAAAATGTTAGCGACAAAACAATATGTGTGTTGCTTTATTGTCCAAGTTTCATGGGAAAAGCCTTATTTGACGGCTAGAAAAGTTGCTGGGTACACTTTTAGACTTGCTTACCCTTAATACATTAACATCAGTAGCTCATAACGCTAACAGTTAGTGAGACATGGTGCTAAAAATGTAATAGTCCTGCACAGTAAATAGTTTTCAACAAAATAATAGGTTTGTGTTTTCTTACTATATACCAACTTATCACTGATAGCTATTGAACTTTAACACAATATTAATACTCGTTATTTTAATGATAAATTATAAGTGTTTGTTTGAATTCATAAATCGGGAAAAATACTGTTTTTATTCATAATGGGATTTTACCATCCGTCAGAGAAAGTCTGTGAAAAAACAAGAAGAGAATGAAAGGGTTTTTATTTTATTGAAATCAATTCACTATACCAGATCTAACTTCAAATACAAGCAGATAAATAATGATTATCATAGGAGGTTCAATGATACTACTAACAGAGTATTTTAACATGTTTTTCCATAAATACCTCTGTCCATTCTACTAAATTCAATTTTTTGCACAGTCCATTCATGTGGCATATATTGGGTAGACATCCTTTATCAATTAATGTACATGTAGATCACTTAATTATTTCTGAATGAGAATTTCTTCTTTCCCTTAGCCTAGTGCCATAGACAGTAGCGGTTAATCGAGAGTAAGTGTACACATCAGGTTGGCTGTCCCTTCATAACCCAGATCACCTCTTTTACACGCTTTCAGACAGTAAGATATTAAGTTATAATCATTGACGTTGATAGAAATAATTAAAATCTTTGAAAGAGTAACGAATTTTAAAAGTTGAAATCCTCAGATGGCCATTCATAAATTCAGCAATTAAACACCCCATGCATTCCTTATGTTCAAGTCCTTTAATGTATATGAATAAAACTGAATCCTTTATGTCAGTACACATGGTTTACTCTGACGCTTCGTCGGATCAGCCTTACCTTTAGGTTTGACACCAGTATCTGCTTTCGTCTTCCTAGACTCACGTTTATTCGGGAAGAGGGGGAGAAACACTAGTATTCGTTTTGTTTTATCCACTGCTGAAACACAACAGTGTATCGAAAGCGATACAATGTTGTACTCGTTTATCAGGGAAGGGATGAGAGAACCTATATCACTCGAATATTACTCTTGACCAAATCACAAACGTTCTGACTAATCATGCTTAATACTTTCAATACATTCATAGAAGAGTAAGATATTTTCTTTAGCACACACATATATGCTACCGAAATGACCGGAATACTTTCTTACATTGCGCAAGTTCTAAAATATTCTCATAGAGGGACAACTGAGATCACTCAACTTGGAAAAGTAGTACTCGTCACCGTTTTCTATAACACCTCGAAGTTAGGCTATCTTCTCTATAGCTTCAGCATAGATCGTAGGTATTCCATTCTCTCCAAATAAGGAGTAATCAGCTGGTCTAGGTCAGAGTATGGTATATCTCCACGCTGCCAATACAGACCGAGATTATGTGTAGTCACTCAATATATATTTATCTTGCTCTATGATGAGAGAGAACCAGTCTAGAGTGGGGGAAGAGATTATAGCTGTTTTCGCTAGGATGATCAGGAAATATGATAGCTAGCTTCTTGAAGAGGATGACTCCCTTCTCACTACAAAAAGTCATGCAGGTCAATTACCTTACTGTGGATGGAAAGACACCTACCTTCTATATATAATTCTATATTTCTGACATTACAGCGTCAAACATGATTATATATACATGATACATGAAATGAGCATGGTAAAGTAACAGTAAAGGACTGTTTATTTCATAGTATAAATTCTGATAGTTGGCAAAGTCCTCGTACACTTTCTAGAAATAATCTTGTTCAATGTACATATTCATATCTTCGTACGTATACATTACATAGTTCAGGTAGCGTTTAACAAAACAAAATTGATAATAATCCAATACACTTTTCTCTACCGCCGTTGAATTGTTACGACCTGCCTGAAGAGCGAAAATGACGTAAAAACATCGTTAAAGTTTTCAATATACATTCATGAATAGCAGAGGCAGTAAAGTTCGGGCACACCTACAATTCGCATGTTTGGAAAGTTAATTCAATAAACCATCCACTAATGATATAAATTAGCAGGTTGAGATGATTAAAATCGTCCGTATTGATATGTGGATTGAACCAAGATATTTTATTCAGATCGATTCTAAAATATATCTCAGCGGCAGGAGTGATGGCATGCCCCCATTCCTTATAGATATACACTGTAGTTTTTGAGTTGTGATAAAATTTATAATATTTTATTGCTCAATATCCATCCCGGATGATATCATAGAATACTATTGAGAAGAGATGAAGTATCCCGTTATTAAAGATTCTCAAAGAGTACCAATATTCAGCATTAATCTTCCTCTGATATGCTGATGTGAACGATGTGGTAACGTGTATAGCCCAGATTGCTGGATATATTCTAAGCTCATTCCCGTTAGTAAAAGGAGCAGGAATATGTGAATCATAGGAATGATATTGGAAACTGGTTATGGGCTTCTCAAAGGTGGAGGAGTCAATAATATTTAGCAAATTCAATATTTTCTTAGGTAGTAGCCTAAGCGTGGTAAATTGAGCTTATGGACAGGTGTTAATGCCCTCAGAAATATTTTATCAATGTTTTGGAGGACAGGGAGTCATTGTATTCTATCTATTATGAATCCCATAACTTACCCGTTTCCGATAAAGGCGTTGCGATATTGTCTCTTTATTAAAGTCAGAGAAATTTTCCTGTTCATCGACTAGTCGTACCGACATAGACCCCATGACTCGTTTTGTGAGTGGAATGTAAATTATATTAATCGGTGATTCTATAATCTTAAAACCCGGAGGGACATTCTTACTTGACTTGTATGACTCAGTTCACAGTTGATTTAAGCTACACAAGTGAGGTTGCATTCGACATTGACCACTTTCACATGTATGGTATTCAATGTAATGGTAGATATATCGGTTAACCCAGCAAGAAGAATGACCAGGCTGAAATCTTATAGAGAAGTGAATGTTCCAGGTCAAGTAAAGCCAATAAGCATAATTACAAGTGATATAGCTCTTTAAGGTATTAAGATCGTTATTGATGAAGTGTTTCGCATGAATCTTGACTTTCCTTCGTATCTTTTTTAATGCTTCTAGCTATAAAGTACCCGGTGAATCTATATATTCTTCACCATCGCAATATAATTTATTATTGCGTTCATCTATGTTAAATATGGAATTAGACGTTGAAAGATTTATCATTCCGGTAAACCATACCTCTCGATGATTCTCTTCACCCAGTAGGATATGTGGAAAATAATAATTTGTCATATTTAAATTCTGACTCGTCAATGTAAGCGCCATGGACATGTTTACTGGTTTATGCCGTCAGCACAAGTATTATTAAGGTTGGACATAGATGGCCACAAAGTACCGTACTCTTGATAACGCGTATGATTATATATGATAGGTTTTCCTCCAAGTTATCTTAAAAGTTCAAGTGGATGTCTTAGATCATTAAAACTATAAAAGTATTACACTATACCTCTACGTTTTTTACTTTCTCATAATATTATCAAAAGAAACTATTGTGTACTTGAAAAAATCAATTTATATATTATGACGAAATTTTACACTTATGTTAACAGGAACTCCAAAAAATAAAATTTTGACAATTATTTTTATCTGTTTGTCTCTGGCCACGAATACAAAACGGTTTAATGGATTATGTTCAAATTGTATATTAAGATTTTATAGGGCTATATTAGAAAATTAATTTTTTTAAATTCTAGCCCTTCAATTAAGTGTATTTTACTGATCAGTAATTTTTCAAAAGCATAAAATATTTTATAAATAGCCCTAATGATTTGGTTCCAAATGAGTATATTGATAGTGTTGGGCGTGACAAATAACCCTGTTTATTTGTCTTTGGACTAAAAACTCATTAAGAGGTTGTTTATCAAAGACTGCTTTTTAAAAAACTTGAAATATTTAAAAAATGGTATTAGCAATTTAGTTCCAAATGAATATATTGGGAGTGTTTGACATAGTAAATGGCCCTGCATACTTGTCTTTGGATAAAAATTCGATAAATAGTCATTTACTAATGAATGGTTTTTGAAAATTTGAACTATTTTGAAAATGTTTATAAGGATTTTGATTAAAATGTATATATGTGGCGTGTTTGACATGAACATGACAAATAAAGCTATATACTGGTTTTGAGGAGAAAACTTCACTATGGGTAGTTTACTGATGATTTTTCAAAAATATTTTAACATTAAACAAAATATCTCTAGCAATATGATTAAAAATTGATATAGGGAGACTATTTTACATATCAATAATAACGTATATTTATTTATCAAAATAAATTAGTTTAAGGGTAGTTTACTTACAACAAATTACCGAAGATTTGAATATTTGGGAAATTGACCTTGAAGATCGAATTCCAAATATTAATTTGTGAATAGTTTTTCACGATGACTAATAATGCATTTTTATTCTAACAAATGTTTTAGAGTTGTTTAAAAATCATTTATTTTTGAGAATTTAAATTTTGTTAAATTTATATGAACAATTTGGTTTAAAATTTATATAAAATGAGTGATTATTGTTATTAAGAAGATAATGGGTTAATTTTTATGAGTAAAACTTATTTAAGGCTATTTTATTCAAAACCTATTTTATAAAATTCTTTTTGAAGTTATAATACATAATACGAGAGATTGTGCGAATGTGTCGTACCATTTATTTTAGACGCCACCCAATTTGTGCCCTCACCTCTATTTATATCAAGACTATTGATCGTATTCTCAATTTTACATATTTGACCGTTAGGGAAAGCATCTTTTCTAAATACTTTGCTAAAATGATGTAATCTTGAACTACTTCAGTAAGAGCAAGTATAGACAGTGTCTTAAACAGTTTTTTTGGGCGGGGGGGGGGGGGGGGGTAGATAATGGACGCAAATACAACCTTTTATATACCTATAGCGATGGTCTAGAGTGTATTATTATGTCTTTGAGCTTCACTAGATTCTTTACTATTCGCTTTCGCATTATTGACATATTTCTTTACACCTGCTGTGTCTACTGCGACAGTGAAGTGATCAGAGGGAGATATGAACCTACCCTTGTTGCCACGACGATTAGTTTGGCTTCCATCCGCGCGTCGTTGAGGTCTTAGTCTTTTCCCCAAACCAAAACCCATCTTAAATTGAGCTTTCATTCTCTTTGCTATTAACACATATAATGTTATAAACCACAAGCCTAACTAATGATATGTTTCATCAGTCCACGTAATGGTGTAGACTGTAGACCATTAGCACGTGTAAACATAATAGTAATTTTACGTAACTATATAATTATTAGTCCCACATAATCATGAAGTAGTTAATTTTAACTACATCATACGGTTCTTTTTTTGGCATAATAATTTTTTTTTCGCTCTGCTTGTTTTCCACTCTTATGATATTATTGCCTCAGCGTGGAATTACCTTATACACCAATAAACTCCTTTTTTAGAAACTCGTCATTACAAATTCCAGCTTGAAGGAAAACGTTGTTTTCGTAAAAGCAAATATTTTCGTTCACTTTCATTTGTCACTTTAATTACGAACCTTGGTAAGACGTCCTTGATTGGGCCACAACTTGAAATACTCGGAACTTTGAATTACATCTATAGCTTTCTCAGGTTTATCATAATATAGATGAAGAGATTTGTGTACATATTGGTAAGTTTTTAATTCAAAAACACTATCTTTTTGCCTTTAACTCTCCTGGTTAAGACGCTATAGTTGGTGTTAGAAATGAATGTGCTATTTGTCTTGGAGCAATAACAAAGCAATGAGACATAGAAAAGTGTTGCGTAATGTCAATTTTAAAGAAGAGTTCGAATCACTGCTTAGTATACTTGGGGAGATTCCTCCTCAATGATTATATACTCTTCCTCCACTTAAATACGGGTACAATTTGCTATCTTACTTTACTCGTCAACCATATCGATGTAAATATGTGGATAATATAGGACAGGTAGTAAGACGCGAGGCAAAAAAATGAGTTTTCACTCATATTTTAAGTCCTTATTTGTCGATAAACATATTTAATAAAATTTTATAAATTATATATAAAACTATGTATACTTATAAATTTAAAGTATATTAACAAAACATGCTTTTAAAATTAAAATGTTTATCAATTTTTATTCCTCAAAATGTTGATCTAATTTTCAGAACTTTCAATTTCATAAAATGAAGTTCAATTGTACACCATTTTAAAGACTCTAATATTAAGCATAAGCTGTTTCACAAGCCCACAAAACATAAATATATACCTAAGTTACTACCTCGAAATATTATTGCAACACATACAAAAGTACGCCACCTATCCCTATCTTGAGCTAGTTCTATCCAGACTACCTCATTACACCCTATCCCTATCTTGAGCTAGTTCTATCCAGACTACCTCATTACACCCTATCCCTATCTTGAGCTTGTTCTATCCAGACTACCTCATTACACCCTATCCTATCTTGAGCTAGTTCTATCCAGTCCACCTCATTACACCCTATCCCTATCTTGAGCTAGTTCTATCCAGTCCCCTCATTACACCCTATCCCTATCTTGAGCTAGTTCTATCCAGTCCACCTTATTACACCCTATCCCTATCTTGAGCTAGTTCTATCCAGTCCATCTCATTACACCCTATCCCTATCTTGAGCTAGTTCTATCCAGTCCATCTCATTACACCCTACAGGTCTATTCTAATGAGATCCTCCCAGTGGTCTCTTCTAATTGGTTTGCCAGTCAGTACTCTCAACACGGTTCTAGAATCTCCCACTCACGCTGCATATCCTCCCCCGCCCCCCCATATTCTATGAGACTTCATTATCCTAACAACGTCTTGTGATGAGTACAGGGTATGCAATTCATCATTATGTATACTCCTCCACTATTCATTAGCCTAGTCCCTTTTCGGACAAAATATCTTTCTAAGCACCATGTTTTCGATCACACAAACTTTTTTCCGTCTTGTAAGGTAAGAGACCATGTTTAAAACCCATATAGGACAACCGGTAAAATTATTGTTTTTGGTACACTCTGGGATTAAAATTCCTTGACAGTGGGTGAGATGTTAACAACTTACTGACCAAGTAATATCATACAATTCCCAACTGCACTATTTTCCTAACCTCCAATCAAATATCTTTATTGCTAGCAAAAATTGTTTATACATATTTAAACTAATTAACCCGGTCAAAAGATATGTTGTTTGCAGTACACTCTAAATGATCTTTCCCATTCTGTGTTCTCTTTGTGGTCATATAATTAGTCTTCTAAGTGTTTAACTATAAATCTATTTCTTTATTAACATCTAATAAAATATTTGCATTTCTTACAACAGCTTCCTTACTGCTTGTTACCCAACAAAGTTAAATCGTCTGCTTATCCTAATAGATTCAGTGTTCAGTTTAATGTCAAGCCTTACCTACTCTTTTGCATTAACCTAATAGCATGCTTTAGTCTAGATTAAAAAGTATTGGGGAAATTCTATATCCTGGTTTCAACATATTATGTATTTCGAAAGTATCTAATAAGTGACATCAAGAGCGTATGTACCCTACCAGACGCATCAGTCAAACATACCTCAATTAGTTGGCTAGTATTTTGGATATCCAAAATTCAAATAAAATTTCATAAAATGTGTTTATTTTAACTAAATCGTAGGCCTTTTTTAAAATCCATATTTAATAGTTCATTAACCCTCATGTTATATTCACACATTTATTTTAATATTTGCCGAATATTGAAAATCTGACGCGTTGTTGAATGTTTTCGTAGAAATCTACACAATTGATCCCCGTTTATTTCCTTTACATATGGCGTCGGTCTCACTAAAACTATGTTGGATACAATTTTAATGTAAACATATTTTAGTTTAAAAAAATTAAATATCAAATAATTACAAAGGTTTAAGTATAAAAAATTCTTTGGTGAAATATGTTGTCAATACATTTTACAAATTTTCAAAACAAAGCCCTTAAATATGGAGCTTAATGTTTCTTTCACTAAATGTTTACCACGATATTATCTACTTAAAATTGAATAATGATTAACTATATATGAAGGTTGTTTCTTTAAGTGAATGACTTGGTAACAAATGTCGTTAGAAATACAGTTAAAGGCGTTATGACTTCAAACGACGCTTAGTCAGCTTTGGGAAACCTTATTATTTCTAAACCTTCACTTGGGACGAAATTTGGTAAATTATTATAAGGTTGCCCCCAATAATGCCACCCTAAGCGTAAATGACCCCTAAACTTGTATTTTTGTGCAGCACGTCTTGCTATCCGCGTTTAACTACATCACTCTGCCAATGACAGGGGAACTGGGTTTCGACTCCCAGTTTGATTTACTGAGGTATTTCCAAATTGTTTTTCACTCTCCCTAAACGCAAATGAGGCAACACTTCCTTATTCCTAGCTCATTAGCAAAATTAGTACATATGCTCATATATTGAGCAGGTAGTAGGGTACGGTGTTTAAAAAAAACTACACTAATGAGATACAGAGAAGGTAGGTTGACATTGGGAAGGGGGTATTTTAGGGGGGGGGTTGGGAAAACAATTTAGGAAACAAACATCCTCGGTGCATCCAGCTGGGATTTGGACCCCAACCTTCTCATCGCCCAGATAAAGCTAGATAGATGGCTCAGTCTGTTGGCTTACTGGCGTTGGTGGCTTTATTTAAAGCCAACATTATTAATAATTGAATCTTCACTCATGGAGCAACAGGGTTTTATTAAAAATAAGGGTTCAATCTACTCCCATTAATTAATAAATAAATTTGATATGGACTCTAATCATTAAGATTTAATGCACTATATCTGCGGTGACCTTTAATCACATATTATACAAGTATAACTTTCTTTATCAAATTTTAACTGTATAAAAAATAATCTGATTTGGATCTCAACAAATTATCACTCTACTTTAATAATTATTATTTTCTGATACTCAAAAATTTATTTATAAAAAATCGCGTTTTCATCCGAATGAAATACATTTAATGTAGTCTAGACAAGTGATGTAAATTGACATTATTTGTCAAATTAGGGAAATAAACTTTATAGACAGGTGAATACATACGTTTTTATAAGTAACTTTTTAAAAGTCAAAAAATTCCAAAATTACCGTGAAATAACCATAGCTGACCGAATAAAAGTGATCATAATGAAGAGAGTAAAGAAGGCTAATTTTGTGGTCAGAATATCAGCATACATCTAATGAGATAGATATATACGAAAATAAAAATATTAGTACACCTAGCTCAGGTTTGAATCCCAATCCTCTTTTTTTTTTAAATCCATTACTGTGTCTAGCCTGTGGCAGATTTTTATTCAAGGAAAATATTATCTGTCACTTCCGGCTGGCTAGGCTTGTCGTAGCTTCAGATTCCTTATAATATAACTTAAAACTAGGACTGTCACAACAGTTCCGGCCCATCAATTTATCAAGGTGAGAGGGTAAACACATATTTTCATCAATAATAAATCTTCGGCCATACCATGAATCTAACCCCGGACCCTTAACTCAATAGGCAGACACGCTACCAACTTAGCTAGAGTTTCGGACTGAAATTAAACTCACTTATCTTAATGTAAGTTCTTCGAACCGGCTAGTCCATGTTTATTTTAAATATATATAAAATATGTATATTAAAACGTTTTCTTTGACGTTTAAAACTTTATTTCAAACTATAATAAGCTATAGGTCTATTATTAAAAATTATCCACAATTGTGTTTCCCCATTTATTTAGTTAGTTTATTATTATAGCAATCCAACACATTTAGTAGATAAACTCGAGTACCACCAAAAATAAAGCGTAACTTTTAGATTCCGGGAAAGTTAATGTGAGTTAGGTGAGCTATAGCCCTAAATCTATCCGCTTGGTCACACCCCTGAGTTTAAATATACATTGAGACGTGTAAATATCAACCCTAAATGAGATTTTGAGGATACAGAATTAAAAAATGAGTATCTTTTAGCGTTCGGTTGTTTGCTCTATCATTATTAGAAGCAATTTAACATGCTTCGATAGGAAAAAGCAATGGATTAGCTGGATTGGTTCAGAATCCAAAAGCAAATTAACCCAATTTGACTGAATGGTAGGTCATTACGGAGAATGACGTGATATTGAGATTCTAATCTCACTCAGGTGGCCTGAGGGGTTCATAAATGGTTTTCCACTCTCCCTCCACGCATATGAGGGTTAATTTTTCTATATTCAACCTTCCCAATTCATCACCCATTAGAGTCAGTAGTATTTAAGCGTATAACCCGAACGGGTTGTAAGACGCGGTGCTAAGTATTTATTTTTCTCAGTTGTTTATGTGGGTTTGCAAATTACTCGGAGCAGTAGTTATTAAATTATATTCCCACAAACAAGCATTTAAAGTGATAATAATAATACACACAGTTTGAAATTGTTCTATGTTTTGGTTATTAAAAATTATGACATTAATTTCCTTGGAACCGCGTCTTACTACTCGTTGGGTTGAGGATTTTATACTATACACTAATGTGTTAGGAATTAGTAAGGAAGTATACCGCATTTATGTAGGGAGAGTGAAAAACAGTTTAAGAAAACCACCCTCAATACATTCAATTTGCATCTAACCCTGATCTCCCCATCTTCGGCAGTCCAGTCTATTGTGAGAGTAGCGCCTCAGACCATGCGTCCATCAAAGCAGCTCACACTAATATTAAACTATTATGTTGTGGTGTGCGTATGACTGCAGGTTGGATATAAATATATATATAAGTATTGCGGATAAGTGATTCAGTCAAATATGGCACGCGGAACCGAAAGCGACCAGCGGACCATGAGTTTGTGGAACCTTACTTAAGGCGTCATTATTGTAATAGATTTCATCGCCCATGATAGGGTGTTCTTACGGATGGTAGTTTTATGTGGGCTATATTTCATCATGGTGGTTTTACCATACTCTCTCTATACTGATGGGGGTGAAATCCCTTCAATTACCTTCCTCATCTCTACTCCATTGGTTAAAAAGATAAATAACCTTTTGGCTAAAACGTATAAAGTAAAATATACTTATAAAAATAGATTCAAATCTGTTTTCAAAATATAACTTGGCAATCTTAATATTGACATAGCTGATGACATGTGGTACAAAACCGATTTAATTTACATTACGTCTAAAATCACCAAACATGTCTAAAATTGTTTGATCTTTATGCTTCGGCCAAACGAGACCTCAAAATTAGCTTACACAAATATAAAAAAATATTAATTTAAGAGGTGTTTATAATGGACCTTTGTGTATGGTCCAATTTGTTTCTATTCATCAATTAGTTGAAGCTTTATAAAATGACAAACTCGTGAAGAATTGTTAGAAAGGTTCTCCCTGTTTTCAATAAAATAACCGGATTAATATACTTACCCGTTTTGGTAGCAGTAAGGCCTAACACGCTACTCTCTCAGTAGACTGGACTGCTGATGACAGGGAAATCGAGGTTTGAATCTCGGTCGGGTGTGACGAGGGTGTTTTTACCAAAATAGTTTTCCAGTCACTCCATGCCAATGAAGGTATACTTCTTTAAATATAACCTTCCTAATACCTAAAACCATTAGCGTAATTAGTATATAAGCTTATAGCCCGATTAGTTAGTAAGACGCGATGATAAAAAAATAATTAACTTTCCTTATTTAATTTTGTGTATGTGATAGTTACATTACTTATCTCTTTTGCGTACACGCGTATCAAATTAATTTTAAAAACATTGCGCTGCATGAGTGGCCGAATGGTCTAAACTCCACTCAAATGTTACACTAGACTGCTAAAGACCGGGAGCTCAAGAGTTAAAATCCCAGTATGGTCTACTGAGGATGGTTTTCCCTTAATGATCTCCCACTATCCTTCCGTGCAAATGCGGGTAGACTATCTCTAAAATGCTTCCTTACTTTTACAATAAAGTAATTATCATATATGCGTATAACCTGAAAATGTAGTAAGATGCAGTGATATAAAATTAAATTAAATAAGCCACACCTCATACCAGCTTGAAGGTGGATATGAATAGGGGCTGAAGATAGAAGATTGAGCAACCCCTATACAGATGGAGTTGCGATCGTGCGCGCGTGCGTCAGCCTGTTGGGCGTAGAAATAACGACGCGCTGTCTGGCGGTTCTCTCAGTTCACCGGTGGCGTTCCGTGACGCCGAATGCTCAAGCGACGCTGCTCCATACTTAGATCCTGCGTCCTTTGAAATGTGACGCGAGCCGAATATTACGCGGAATAAACTGAGATAATTCCGTACCTTTAGCGAGCTGTGTGTAGTTGTTAAAGTGAATCAGAATGTCAACTACATACCTACTACATTCATATTTTATTTATTGAGCAATATTCTTATTTTTAAAATATGGTTTGAAATTTATTTATTCCCGTCTTTAAATAGGCAATTGTTTTTAAATATGAAAATTTATTTATACATATCTTAAAATACGATAATAACTCAATGTAGAGTTATAAGAAAAAAACAAAATATATTAGGCGTGATTGCTATTTGGACTATTATAGGATATAGGGGTTTAACTTAACTAAACAAAATGATGAGCATATTTTTCCAATTATTTGTATTTGTACAAACGATGAGCTATTTATTGGTGTACCTTCACTCCACAGCGGTTCAGGAACTTTCTCAAAACGGGGTTGAGCAGCAGCAAGACCGTATAGGTATCCGTCACGGCCGGTCTAGGACTCGTCTGTCGAGATACAGTCGAAGAAGTGGGGTAGGGCTTCTACAGCCTAACGAGGATGAAGTCCCGCCAGATGTCGAAGGTTACGATACTTTTTCCGAAGAGATAGCGGGTCTTTCTTCAACTCTCGGGAGTTTTTCAGAAGTGCTATCGAGCACGACGGAGTATGACTACTCCAGCACGTTTTTAGGGACGACACCTATAGCATCGGTAATCAATGATGTCACGGAAAGGTCCTCTAATTTAAGGGCACGTGGATCCGTGATCGTTAACCAAGGGATGAAGTCGACTCCACAGACAGAAGTGGACAAAACGACTGGTGCGTTTTCTTCAGAGGTTGTCATCCTTAGCTCAGTATCAACTTCTAAGGAAGATCAGGAGCATATGTGGTCTTTGAAGGACATACCCATCAAATCCAAAGTTAAGAACAAATTTATAGCTTCCGTGGAGTCTAATGACAATATTTCAAAAGAGAGTGAATACAGTGTCGAAAGCTATGTGGATAGTGGTGAAAACAAAAAGGATCATCGAAGAAAAAATGGCATAATAGATTTAGAAGAAGATGGGGTTGCTAAAGACGATACCGATTTAGATTCATCTGATGCATTTGAAGAGGATAGTATAGACGAGGGTTTGGATATTGCTGTTGAGGATCCAAAGCGTGGGGACGTTGACATAGTGACGAGATTTTTGCGGATCGTTGAGTCTCAACACTTACTTGGAGAGAACTGTACAGCGGGAACGGATTTGAACCTCGGGGAAGGCGTTGTGGATAGATACGCACAAGAGAGATTCAGGGTGGAAGCGGATGTGGCGGTAAACCGTGCCAACATGCTTACCCGTATCTGGAAGTACGCCGACCCCGAGGTGATACGATCGGAGTACCTTCTTCACGCGTCCGTTTTCTCCATGGTGGAATTTGATGACGACATCTTTGCGGCTGGGAACTGCTACGACAAGTATCAGTACAAAGATTACTGGTTGTTCTGCCCCTACGCTTACAGACTTCCAGAGGGTCCTATACTAGTCAAGGACCTTGCAGTTGAATACAAGTATCTAAGTAACACGTCCGAATGGTTCTACATTGCCAGGAAGAATGCGGAGAACGTAATTCGCAATTACAACCAGTTCAGCAGAGGTGAGTGTGGTTTGAACTCTCGATTTTATTCTATATGATTGTGTAACATGTGTTTGTCAACAGTACATTTATAAATATAATTGATGGTAATGATAACATTTTCTTAAAGCTGAAAAGTAAATAAGATAAATTTCTTATTCTTCCGCTTCGCAAATATGTTTTTCGCCTGAACAAATTATTTTAACGGACATAGTCTATGTATGTGAACGAAATTATAACACGTGGCAAGGCATAAACAAGTTTTTTTAATGTTAATTTTAAATATTTATTTTCTTATTTAAAATCCAATTGGAGAGTACTAAATAAACATGCACAATAGTTAGATTTATTTAAGATGAAATGCTTCCAAAACTATGTTTTAGCCAAACCAATTCATTTCTTTTTATCCTCCGTCAAAATCAATACGCTCAAATTTGCTTTGTTTTATCTATGATTTGTATAGATAAAAATCACCACTCTTGGGGCTAGGAGAAAATTACCTAAACTTCAATTTTTATATTGTTTTATTTAAAATTTTCGATTTTTTAATATTAAGGATTTCATATCCCAGGTACTTAAAGATAGTCCACCCACTTTATTATAGAGAGGAGATAAAAAAAATACAATATGGCTATCAGGTGGAAAACTATCCCAAGTGCAGAGAGAAAGATTTGAACACCGATCTTCCTGTCATTGGCAGTCTAATCTTAAAATTAAATTTAAAATTAACCTATAAATAAAGACAAACTAAGATAGTTTAGAAGGGAAGGCTTCTTAAGGGCGAGGAAAAAAAAACCAATGAATGATAAATTTAATGGGAGG
Source organism: Timema cristinae (assembly GCA_039000515.1). Classification (NCBI taxonomy): domain Eukaryota; kingdom Metazoa; phylum Arthropoda; class Insecta; order Phasmatodea; family Timematidae; genus Timema; species Timema cristinae. The sequence continues at coordinate 108,778,285 of JBCFYV010011172.1, forward strand.
TAAAGTGATTGAAAATGAAAGGTAGAAAAGACCTTCCCACTTTTATCTCAAAATAGATATTTACTAAAAATTTGTAAGATTTGTGAAACAATATAATAGACCTAGATATGATATTAGGAACTAAGAACATTGTCACAGAAAAATTGAGAAAGATAAACATCTTTGTCCATCAAAGAGCTTAAGAATTTAATTAATTTTCAAAGACCTAAATTAAAAAGTACATATATTTGCTTATAGCTCAGAAATTATTGGTTTTATAAAAATATAATTCAAATACAATTTTTTTTAACTTTAATAGGACCACGACTTAAAGATAAGTTATTTCGTATCTCATATAGTTGAGGAGAAATGGTGAAAATTAGAAAATCTCCCTCATATAAAGTAACCTCGAGTTCATTTTCATAAGACAATGAGAATTGCATCTTGTTTGTAATGATAAACAGTGTCTATATATAAAATGTATACAAAATAGTTTGGGTGAATTTTGAGAAAATCGTTTTTTTTTCTCTTTTCTCCTTTTAGTATTATACCCTTAAATTTAGGGTTAAATATCTAATTTTTTTAAAAAATCAGAAATATCTTTGAATACCTCAGCTGCCAAGTTTCAGCACAATCGATAAAATAGTTTCGACTCTTATCCGGTGTACAGATAGCCAGATAGAATGCGGACATATGGTTTTGCGGAAATCACTTTTTTGGTCTCAGGGGGTCATCAAACGTCGACATTTATCACAATCTAGAGTTCGATTTTTTACGATCTCATTACTTTCTCTACGATATGTTGAGGGAAAGTAAAAATCTTATCTACTTGTTAAAGTTGTTAGTGAATTAATTTTAGACTTAAATTAGGATTGATAAGCAACTGTAAATCAAAAAATAAAACCCTGTACATGTCAGGGGATTTAATTTGGCAGGGATAAGTTAAGGAACTTTTAAAAAGTCACTAGAATATTAAGATATTTTTGAAATATTTTTAAACTATTTTAAATTAAAAGAATACAAACCATAAGCATAATCTTCAATTTATTTTGTGAACTGTGCTGACATATATCATTAATATTTATTTAGTCAAAAATTAAGTATGAAACTACAAAAATACTGATAAATATTAAAAAAAAAAAGTGGTTTTCGCAAAGCTGTTTGTATGTCTGTCTATCCTTCTGTACATCAAGCAAGAACTGAAGCTATTTTACCGAATGGGCAAAAACTTGGTATCTGGTGATTTTATAAATTCCTCCGAGGGTTTTTTGGAATTATACATCAAATCCTAAAATTAAGGCTAGTCTACTAAAGGGCTAAGAGAGAAAAATCTTTTTCTCAAAATTTGTTGTAATGGTTTTAATTAAAATCTATATGCATACATTGTTTATCATTATAAACAAGATGGCAATTCTCAATTTATTGTGAAAATGACTTTAATGGTATTTTACATGGAGGATATTTTCCAATTTTCATAATTTCCTCACAACTATTTGAGATACAAAATAACTTAACATTGTAAAATTGTAGTTCTATTATAGATAAAAATATTTTATTGGAAATATATATTTAAAAACCAAACCATTTCTGAGCTATTATTAAGTATAATTTTTAAATCTTTGAAAATGAATTTAATTTTCATGCTCTTTGGTGGACAGAGATTTTTCTCATTTCTCAATTTTTCTATAACAGTGTTCCTAGTTCCAAATGCCATGGAGTAAGTAATTAACGGTGTATCATTATTTAATTTGTGTTTTTTGGTGTAATGTTTCTACAATAAGGTATAGAACTATTGTTTGGTTTCACAAATCTCACGAGTTTTTAGTAAATGTCTATTTCAATGTCGAAAGAAAGTCTGTGCGGTGCACCGAACAATTTGTTTTAAATTTCAACGTAAAATACTAGCGACTTTTCTGTCTGTAGAGACTTAAAAATAAACTAATTTGTGAGCTTACAAATTGTATCCAACTTAAAAAGAAATTTACTTTGATCCAGGATGGCACAAAAAAGATAGTAATGTTCGTGTAAATGTTAGCCCTATTACTCATCTTTTTAAAATTTTCGCTTTATTTTGTGTTGTTCTGTGTTAAGTGATTTTTGTAACTCATACGTTGATAGTATTGGTTTAGGGATCATAAGTTTGATACTCATTAAATTTAGTTGATTTGTTTTAATTGGTATTATGAATAGACTGGAAAGCATGGGAAAATGCTAATCTTCAAGCGATTGATTTCGGCTTATAGGTAAGAGCCCATTTCCACAGGCTTATTTATCAGCGTTGCTGGCACACGGCTATTAGCAGCGCTGCTTGACGATACCTTCTTTTAAATGATTGTTTTTCCATGAGCGTGTGTGGTTAAATTAATGAGCAGCGTTTCTGCCACGCACGATTGCCCGTCCTCGCGACTAGCCTCGGCGTTTCCTAGTAGCGCTGCCAGTGTAGATACGTTAAACTAAATGGTCCTGTTTCCACGGGCGGCAGAAATACGCGCGAACCACGTGTTATTGTGCTAGGCTAACAATAATTACAGTATTATTTATTACTATAAAATTTAATCCCAACGGTCCTTTGCAACACCTTATATGTGGAAATGTTTATTTGTGAAATGGAGATGCCACCAGCACCAGCCGTTTGGGATTCAAAGTCATCTGAACACAGCAATAAGCAAGGAAAAACAGGACAATGGTAATAATTATTTATAAAGTTTATTCCAAATTCAAGTATTGCGTAAATACCATAGGGGTGAGAAGAAGTCCTAAAAATCCTTAGGTAATACATATAGAGACAGGAAAGAATGGGGGAGGGTGAATAGCGATTAAATTAACAAATATACCATAATGTTATATATTTCTAGATTTTAACCGTTTAATACAATAAATTTAGATTTAATGTACACCAATGTTTATTGTGAATTATTTTGAATTATTTCGCATAATTAATTTACAAGTCTCGTCACTAACTACCAGCAATTTATATAATGCATGAAAATCATCTTAATTCCTGTAAGGGGAAGGGAGAGAAGGTGGTTCTGAAATGGCAAAAAAAAATGTGATTTTTATTACTGAAATCTTAGAAGGAAACATGAGTTTAATATTGGCAGCACGAGAGTAGCGTTGCTACCGGCGTTAGCGGAGCTGCTAAATACGCTCGTGTTAATAAGTGGTTCATGAATAATAAATTACAGTAAATTAACGGTTCAAATGTGCAGAAAATAAATTAATAAGATCGTTGGATTATCATATAATCATCTATTGATAAAATTATAAATTCCATTAAATACACGTGGGAAGTATAAAACATACTATTAAGCTTTAATGAGAAGCAAATCTTCTCTTAAACGTACACTCTCTATTATTCAAGCTATTATAAAATTATTTAATGTTTTTGAAGACATTCTCTTAAGGTGCAGCCGAAGGGAGCGCAAGTATTTTTACAGTTTTAGTACAATTGAAATTTTTTGGCCAAAATAAATCAAATCTTTCTCCAGTAGCAACATAGAGTTTAGTTTTCTGCACATGCTAATATCAACAGATCTTGAATATATGTCAAGATTGTCCAGGAATTTTGTCAAGATTTTTTCTCTATATTTCAAAAGTTTTGACAAAATTCCAGGACATCCTTGAAATATATTAAAGATCTTTTGATATTAGAATGTGCAGAAAGCTAAACTTTATGTTGCTACCGAGAGAAAGATTTTATTTATTTTTGCCAAAAAATTGTAATGCTATAAAAACTGTAAAATTATTCATGCTCCCTTCTGCCGCACCTTTGATTCCAGCTTAGTAGTATTTCAATTGATCTTAAATCGAATTCCTTGCTGAACAACTCTACCAAGGTGAAAGACTAGACTTACATTTGTTTCAATTAACTTCTTAAAGATTGCGTCTGCCACTTTTTAATTCTGACGCCCATTAAACTATTTGTTATAGGAAAACCACTGTTTAGTTGGAGGGGATGGATTAATAGTTCTAAAATATATTTTTGGAGAACAAAATAATTCAGATATTTTCAATTTTGTCTAAATAATTTAAATTTAATTATTCAAAAAAAGACGCCTCCATGGCGTAATTGGCTAACGCATTAGTCTCGTGTTTAACCAGACTACCGAGGATGGGGAGAGTGAGGTTCGATTCTTGGTTGGGTGAACTGGGGTTGGTTTTCTCTAAATGGCTTTCCACCCTCTCTCCATTAAAATGTTTGTCTACTTGCTCTAAATTCAACCTTCCTAATCCCTTAGCGTAGTTAGTACTTAGACGTATAACCCAAACAGATGTCATGCTAAATATATATATATATATATATATTTAATAATAGGCACCTACCTCAGTGTGTACGCTAGATAAGTTGTCAACCTCGTTTGGTCTGATGGGGAGATTGTGATTCAAATACCGGATGGATATATTAAGTGAGAGATTTTCTTATAGAGTCTACCTCGTCCCCTTCCAGGTAAATTTCTTATAAATATTCCCACCCTATTATACTAACTACGGGGATATTCCGGGAGGGTTATGAACCACACAGTTACATTTTTTTTAGGTTTAGTTTAAATACCTTCATAAATATAATTTGGGGACTAGGGATGAGGCACATAGTTTTAAAGAATTGCGCCCGATTTAACTTGGATTGAGGTTAGGGAAACCTCAATAATAAATTACCTGAAGGGAAATAACCCCAGTTCCTCAACCAAGAATCAAACCTTGACCTCTCTCCCATCGGAAATTCAGTTTGTCGTGAGCCTAATAGCTTAAGCAACTTTAAAATATCATTTGTTTAAAAATTATTAATTATAATTCTCAGATAACTCTTAAAGTTTAAAAAATATCATAATTCTTTCAAGAGTGGTTGGCAATAGCCTTGATAGTGAATCCAATCTTGGTCTGCGTTTAATAAAGTTGATGAGAAACGGTGTCAGTTTTAAGAATCGAGGGGTGAGGGGATTGTTTGATATGTTGGGTACCCCCTCATAAAGGGGGGGAATGAGAAGTTGATTTCACACAAGCTCTCGAGTCAAAAGCCGTTCAAGCCTGGTCAACCACAGCCCACAAGGGTATGAAGAACGGTGTATATTATTTTGTCCTCTCTACTAGGAGCTGTACACGCTGCGCTGGGGTTGGTCGATACAGCAGTAAAGCACAGGAACGAGAGAGGATTATAACGTATGGCCACCAAGAGACCAACTGATGTAGGGGAATCCCACGTCATTCGGGACGATGGGCATTTGGGAAAGGGAGGTCATAGGAGCAAAGTTTGAGTGGCCTCCTGCCGTGAAAAACTTAGTTGAAAGGATTTAAAACTTTATTTTATATTACATCAAAAAGTTGTTTGTTTATTTTTTTATTTCTGTTTGCTATTAGTTTGATTTTACCATTATTTAATGTTGGTAGCTATGCTTTTAAAATTTATTTATTTATTTTATATTCTACCTACTTTAAAATATTTTAAATATTACTAAACTATGAAACCAAACAAATTAAAACTATTATTTGAGTATAAGGTTTTTTGTATGAAAATTGAACAGGATTCAAGTTGTATTATGATATCTATGATAAAATTATTAAACAAAACAAACCTAAACCAATATTTCTCAAATACATTTTTATTGAACAAATAATAGGAATAAGTTATGTCACCCATTGAATGAAAAATGTACTTTTATTTTACTTTTTAGGAAATACTAATTTTATATTAAATTTAAAAGTAAAGCATTTGTAATTTTTTACCAAAATCTTTTAATATGCCCATTATATATCAATTCATGTGACACCTAAAAACAGTTTGTTAAGACGAGCAAAAAATAAACAAGTAGTCTACTTACCATTCAAGATATATATGTATTAGAAAAATGAACTAACCAACCTAATTATCTTATTATACACCATTTCACTAAACTTAATCTAAGAGGTAAACAATTAAATAATAACAAAAATGCTGAGGTTTTTTTTCTAACATTAAAGCTATACTACTTTCCAGGTTTCCAACATTTTTACTATTTTAATCATAAACTTTGAATCAAATATGAAATAATTATTGATTCAGGTTAGACTGTTAACACTTAACATAACTAAGACAATGTTTAAAAGTATGAAAATTGTGTCTAAAAAATATTAAAATGCACTTTTTGAAGTAAAAGTTATATATATTTAAAAATACTATTTAGTATTATTGTTATTATTTTCAAATTTCAAACTGAATTAAAAAACACTCGGATCCACAGAATATTTTCACTTATAAAACTAAAAACCTTTTGGGATTTGCCTTAAAGTTAAAAATATTTACACAAAACAACCATAATCGATTATAAATAATATGAACTATGAATGGTAAACCTTCAAAACATTCTCTAAGCCAATGATATTGCTGAAAAAATAGTTTAAAATAGTTTCCACACATTAAAACCAGGAGCGGATTTATACTAGGGCTGAGGGTGCTCTAACCCAGGCTGGCAAAATCTGTCAAAAACAGGCGGGCGCATATTAAATAAAATTTATTGAAATAAAAGCCAGAAGCTGAAGAGTATCTGAACAGCGAAAAGTTAGGTTTGAGTGTTTTTGGTGAACATAACTATGGATTAAAGTTGACAAGTCAAAGTACAAGTATTACATATTAAAATGTTACAAAACAAGAATATATAAAGTAAGGACAAAACAAAGTTTGAAGTTAAATTATGTTGTAGATAAAAAACATAAAATTAGAGTTTATAGGTTAACATATGGCATTTGAAATGTAAATAAAGTGATTATGTGTTCTTGTTACAAAGATTTTAAAGAATATAATACAGAGTGGAGCATAAACAAAGTTTTAAGTCAAATATGTTAGGTTAAAATTATGAAATTTTTATAGTGATGTATAACAATCTAAGCCTTATCTCATTCCAAGTCCCATTACTTCTTGTGACATCAGCATTTGAAAGATGCTGAATTATATTCTTCCGACATGTTTCAGTATTTAATATACCATAATCATGGACACAGCAAAACGAAATTAAAGAACACGAAGAAATTGGAACTTACGTAATACAAAGGTCTTAATAATTTCCGTTATATTGATGAATAGTAAAATACAATTAATAAATAAAAAATTTATTAAGTCGTTGTGAGAGACATTAGGTGTGGATATGACTGCGAGATGTTAACTGGGATGTGGTTGAAAAGAAAAGATTTGAAGTAAAAAATAAAGACTAATGAAAAACGAGCTATGCAAAGTAAAGTTATCATGACCACGGTGTAAATTTTTAGATTGGAAAACAATGTTGAAACCAATGAATCTGTAAAGATCTATGATAGCAAGGATATATAGCTTTATGGAAAGGAATAAAATTATAACCAAGGAAGAGTAAGGAACTAATCTTCTCGACTCCAGCTCGGACGGGTCATTATTTACGCTCAAAGGTATAGCAGGATAAATTAGGTTACAGGATTTTAATGTTTTTAGGTAAATTCGTTAATGTGTGATTGGATAATTGTAATTGTTCGTTAATAATTGATTTATTTAGAAATAAAGCTGCTTGAATGAAAAAAAAATTCAGCTGTGTTTAATTTCGTCCCTTTATGAGCTATGTGAAGGGGTTTCATACATTTATTATTGGTTTGGGTTGATGGTTAGAGTTTTTAAAATGTTCAGCAAATTTAGATTTGGTCCTATTGTATTTGAAATCAGAAATGTGCTTTTTATAACGAACCCTAAAAGTTTGGCCAGTCTGACCAATGTAGATAGTATTGCATTCACAAGTGAGTTTATAAATTCCATTTTTATTATATTTGTCATTTTTATTTAAATTACGGTTACTAAGATTTCTCTTTATTGTATTATTGGTGGAAAAGAAATGTTGGGATTATATGAAAATGGTTAACTCAACTTCACTGGTCCAGAAACTCATCGCATTACAAATATTATCAAAAAGTATAATCTGTGTATCCCTAGGTGGAAAAAATGCAAATCCATCACTGATTTACAATACATGTCGATATCAAAACACACATAAAAAATAGTGAAAAGTTAAAAAAAAACTATGATATATTTATTTCAAACGAATCCACAGTACACACCAAATATAAAATAAGTTGATATTTTTATATAACTGTTTATTTACAAACTATTAGTGGTCAAAATATCTATTTATAATATATTTATATTGAAAAATAAAATATATATGATTTAAAATGTTGCCACACACTTTGTAGGACGCCATTCAGCTCTAACGGAAAACATATGGTGTCTTCCTCCATTAATTTCATCAAATATAACTCATCGAGCATGGTAATTCTCTCCATTGCAACTCCCAAAAGATTTGCTCATTCAAATGACGTGTGATATTAACGAGCTATTGACATAATTATTAGCAATGGACCATTTTATATCATTTAGTAGTGAGACTCATCAGTGAAATGATTGTTTGCCCAGCTCCCCACTTCCATATTCTTTCGACGACCCAATTCTTTGTTAAAACAGTCTCTCTGTGTGTAACTCTTGACAACCTGTCAACATTACTTGAATACTCAACAATGTGTCGTTATTGTATAGTTCTTGTTGTTTCATCTGCCCGGGGCCATATTACTGTGAGTCACGTTGTTCTGGAAATTCAACAAAAACAGTGAAAGTGTTCAAGGTAATTAGAGAGGGAAACAGGAGAATAACAGCGCAAGGGGATTTATTATTTGTCTGGATGAAGACCAACTTGCTAGAATGAAATCGGAAATAGACTATGTTTAAACAGTTTAAAAGCCCGTCTATTCATCATCTTGTTTTTTAAAAATTCACTAACATTAGGTCATAAATCTTCCGAATGGTTTGTCGCAGTGCTCCACTTTGGCCTATTCTGGGTCTTATTTTGCTAACCTCATCCACTATCTGATTCATACACTCCAGTCTTGGTCTCCTTCTTGAATTTCTCCCTTTTACATCTACTTAGATAATTATCTTCGTCAAACTACCATTTCTCAGTGATGTCCTACAATGTCAACCCTTCTTGAGTGTATACCTTTCTAAAGTTTCCTTTCTTCATTTGCCTTTCTTAGCACTTCCGTATTAGATACCATCCCCATACATGAAATGTTCGACATTATTCTTTAGCACCACATTTCAAATACTTCTAATCGTTTGCTATCATTTGGTCCATGTTTCACAAAAATTAATTGCAACTTAAAATGTTTTGATTTTTAATCCTACAGGAACATGTTGAGATCACTTTTACTTCTATTTAGGCGTGAATCACATTTCGAACTACTTAGATAACTCTAAAATAGTGTTGTATTTCCAAACGTTTGCGACATTTGTCAGTGAGAAAATAGTAGGAGGCTTCCTTAAAAGTTTTGTCACTGAGTTTTTGGGAAAAGGGAGATATTAATATGCAAGAGTGGATATTCAAACGTGGCAAACTATCTAATATTACTTCCAGCTGTTAGAAGTAATCCATATTGTGCCAACGAAATTTCACGAAATAAATTGTTTTCGCACAATATTCATTTTTTTTATAAACATGTGAAATACGTTACGAAAGAATTAGAGAATATGGAAAAATGATAAATTTGCAAGCATTATACTTTATTACAAGAATAGGCCATTCACATATTTTGTTTGGTAGTATTAAAAATTCAACATATATTATTAATGCACCCTTCATTTGCCTGAAGGTTAGCAAGCTTAATTTTCACGGTTCCACTGTGGCGCATCTTATAAGATAAAGCTATAGTGTAGCATATTTCAGGGTAGACTGAGCGTACGAGAATACCTTATACATATATTACAACATTATAAATTATTTTATGCATGCCATTAGTGAATGTGGCATTTTTTTAGCTTGAAAATTCGCAAAATAATTTAACATGACTAACGAAATATTCGTCATATTAATTTTTATTTCGAATAAATTCAAAGAATGTTTTAACCATAAGCACTTGATTCTACTTACATGTTGATGCAAACATGTATAACCCGAACCAATGCTCTAGTTGACACCAGATACACCGATTGCTAAGACAAGGTTATCAAAGTTCCAATCTGTTGGCCATCGGCTTCAGACACAGACGGGTCGGCCAAAAAACATACAACAATTTATTAGTACAGGGTAAGTCGCAATTCAGTGTTATAGCCTTGTTTTGTCAAGGGCTGACGCACGATCAACTGGTCTGCCAGAAACGTTAAACGCATGACCGAGTAGTAAACAACAAGGTGGGAGAAACCCAGCTCCCACAAGGGCAACAACACGTCTAAGGTGAGAGTAATGCGTACCTTGTTTGATGGACAGAAATGACCCACTAGTTGAGAACCTGATACTGGCGAACAATACAAATTAAATAATGTCCAAAATGCGAGCCATGCCAGACGGGCAGAAGTGACCCACAGGTTGAACACCGAAATTGGTGAACAACACAAATTAAATATTTTCCAAAACACTAGCCATGCCAGACGGGCAGAAATGACCACAGGTTGAACACCGAAACTAGTGAACAACACAAGTTAAATAAAACTAACTAGGTATTTTCATTTGGCCCCGAACAACCTGAGCTGCCCTTTCTCGACTAACTGCCTCGCTGACTACAACATAATCATACGGACTAAGGTGTTGAGGATCATCCCAAATTTAAACTGCTGGTCTTAAGGACCAAGCAGAAAAATGTGAAATACTAAATGATTTCACATCAAGTAAACCAATTCATAAAAGGTTAGCCTAAACAACATAGAATATTTATAATGAGAGTAACTAATCTTCTCGACAATCTATAAAAAAACACCTAAGACTAGAACCTGACCCTAGAGCCACTTACTCCCCAGAGATTCGAGAGAACATGAAGACGTTATACTACTTTCGTCGGTCCGGTTGGTCCCTTGACGTCATCGTCGTGACCACTAGTTGCGTGTACTAGAGTCGAAGTACGGACATCGGAGAGCGTCGACTATCCTGGTGGATGATGAATAATTGTAATCGTGTCTTTGCCTAGCGAGCTATGAAGTTATATAGTGGTTGAACGCAAAGAATCATGGGAAGGAAAGAAGGGGGAAAGATATCCTCTACATGGGATCTGCCACATAGGCACCAAACAAACGAGGCTCCAAACCACGAGCAAACCACGCACTGCACTCAGTTGTTGTCGATGCTCTGACCGGTAAAGTGCAGTTTCCTCAGATCGGCGAGGGAGGATAGCCCTTCTGATGGCGCCGGTCTTGTTCCATGATGTATCCGATACGTGGTATCTAACACATGGAGATTTATACATTAATAGACTGCATTTATATTAGGGTACCGTACATATATTCTTGACCGATGATTAAATGCAGCAATTTTAGGTAGTACAGGGCTGAATTGGTTAGCCTGTTACAAACCTATTTAAATTAGATATCAATAAATATATGCGGCCATTTAGAACTAAGCTGCTTATTTTATTTGAAGAATCAGAATAAAAGCTTAAACATTACCACGCACCGTTAAATTACAGCGCTTTTTGTATGTCTGGAAAAAACCGGAAAACACAGGAAATTTCAAAATCTAGTAAAAACAGGGTAATTTATTAATTTTGGAAAGTTAATTGAAAGCTTGGAATAGTAAGTCTTTGAGTGGACTAAGAAGTGAACTGAGGAATTAAGCACGCTGATTCAAACATGTATCATAACCACCTAAACAAGGATCATGAGGTGACCGAATAGGCATTTCCCATTAATCTTAAATCATCCTGGTTTAAAAAAAAATTAACATGACTTAATACTAGTAAGATTGATGAATATGGAATGTTATTACTATTTTATTCAAATTAAGTTGCCTGGAAAAATGGGAATTCTTTCTGAAAAACGCAGAGAATCTGCTACAGTGAGATATCCTAATGGCGGTCATCTTCTGGGATAAACAAAATGTCTGCTATACAGAAGTGTACGTTATTTGGAAAATATTATATATTAAAAACAGATCTAGAGCATGAATACAGTTTCATATATTGGATATTAACTACAACAAATTTTTTACAGCATTATAAAGTATTGTATACAGGATAATTACGACAATTAATAAATATTGTACGTAGCTTACTGTACAGACTGTACAGAACAATACGTAAATAAAAATGAATGTGAACATTATACCTTCTGTACTTTAGGCCTATATGGGTGAATGATCACAGACTAAACTGAAAGAACAACCTCTGCCGTAGGCTCGGAGGAAGCTCCGTACCGAAGTAACGTAGTCATTACTACGTATGCTAGCTTAGAAATTTTCTCTAGAGGAGGAAATTAGGTGTATCAAAATTTTTCGAAAGATCACAATACATGTATTAGTAACGTAAAATTTGACAATTGTACAACATGCTTTGGCTTATGAATTTATGAGAATTATGGTTTACAACCTCTTTTAACTATCAAATGTCCGAATCCTATTTTTATTCTACAAAATATAGCATAAATAAATTTTATTTTGGTAATTTCTAACCACTGATTAACTACATATTTCAAATCAATGGATCCTCTGGTCTTGTTTTCTGATGTTTGGGAGGTTATTTTATATGAATCCTATTCAAGTATACTGAGCTGTTTAGTCTTCAATAGTTTCCCAAACGTCCTCTGCTCCCTTGATACAAATGACGGTACAGAATAGTGTGGAATGGAACGATAACATTTATGTCGCTTAAAGTTTTCTTCAACTGTGCCTTGCGAATGTGACGTCACGTTGGAATGAAGTGGCCACTTCATTGCGAACTCCCTCTCAGTTGCAACGAGTAGGGGCTATGAATGACTTCATGTTTTTGCCTGTGTTGCTAATTAGCTACCAAGGTTGATATAAAAAAACGGAGGCCAGCAAATTTAACAAGCAAATTAAAAATAAAATAATAAAAACGATAATTATATCAAATATATATTTTTCCTGTAATTATCAAATGCGTCGATTTAGTCAAGTACTCTTTCATTTTAAAACTAAGCTATGAAAAAATAAAAATCAGTCCAAAACAATTTTAAATCCCCTCAAAAATATAAATAATGTAATATATATATAATGTAAGCTCCACCAGTGGCGTAGTTTATTTGCAGGAAGGGGGAGAATGATATTTGACCACCTCACTCCTACTCCCAGTTGTTGATTTAAGTTTTTTTTATTGCGTTATGCTGATTTGGTTTAGTAAAATATATTTTATAATTTTTTTCTATTGTTTGAGAAATTGAAATAAAAACTACATATTATACCTACGGTAATTAATAGTATTTACGCTAATTACCACAAGAGGGAATTTAATTAGCAGTTCTATACTTCATCATGAGTACAATACGAACAAATAGTAAGACACAATGATAATATATGTATAAATCCATTATATTTATATAGATACATGCATATATATGTGAATATATAATAGATAAATACTTAACCATTTCATGCATTTTTTATGACAGTGCGATACAAATAATGACTACCCCTATACATTTCTGTCCCTATGATTAACTCGTTAATATTATTGGTCTTAAACGCAAAAATAAACAATTTGGTCGTTAGATGAAAATAACCTCAGGTGTTTCTACTAACGCGCCTCGGTGACGTAGTTAGCTAACGCACTAGTTTAGTGTTGAGATAGACTGCCGAAGACGGGGAGATTGAGGTTAGAATCTCAGTTGGGTGAAAGTTTTTTTCCCCTAAATGTTTTTCCACTCTCCCTCCATGCAAGGCGGGTTCACTTCCTCTATATTCAACCTTCCCAATTCCTAAACCATAAGCGTGATTAGTACTTAAGCGTATAACCCGAGCAGGTAGTAAGACGTGGTGCTACATATTAATATTATTATTATTTCTCCTATTTTTTTCTTAGCACCGAGTCCAACTACCCGTTCGGGTTGTACACAAATAAACATTGGTTCAGTACAACCGGCCGCTATTTGAATCCCACTCGTCCCGTCTCAGCAAAGCAGACAAGATGATATTGAAGTTAAGAAAGATTTAATTTTAATACGTCAATCCTTATTAAAAGTATGCATATTATAAAAAAAGGACTAGAAGAGTTTGGCGTTTAGCCCGTGAGCTCACCTGTGTGGTAACAGGAGTTAAACACTAGCACCTCCCTTCGATAGTCACACCGAATAAACGTCAACTCTTTGGGCCAGTTTCATAGTCAATTTAGTACGTCTCAAGTGCGGCGCTACACTAAGTACATGACGACACCTACTAAACCAGAATGAATGGGCCAGTTTCCAATGCGAGAATGGCCATTCCATTTGTTAGGTAGTGTCGTCATGTACTTAGTGTAGCGCCGCACTTGAGGTACTAAATTTGACTATGAAATGGCCCTTTGAACAATTTTTCATAAAGAATTTTATACTCTACCTTCAAGAAAATGTGGGTATATTTCTTCTAAATTATAACTTTCTCAATTCCACCACATTAGTACATATATTTAAATGTATATATTCCGGATAGGGTAATAAACAGTTAGCATTTACTATTATCAAAAGTTAACCTGTTTCTTACTTGCTAGTTGGATTGATTCAAGGCATGAGGAAGAACGATTAACAAAACTGGACCCGCTAAGGTGACCACGCAGTTTAGAGCGTTACTATCGTGATGGACTAGACTTCCGAAAATGGGGATATCGGGGTTCGATCCCAATTGGGTCCACTGAGGTTTTTCCGTCTACTTGAAAGCAAATATATTCTCCCTACAGCGTTTATTATAGCAATGGCATCTGAAACCTTCTTAATTTATCTTAAAACTACCTGTTGTCATCCTGATATTAAATGTTTTCTTTATTAAATTATTGAGTAATGAATACAACTAATTGGCTTTCCTTTAGAAAACAAAGATCAGTGCTTGGAGATATTCCTGTGCTGATCAACTGACACCTTACATCTACAAAAGTTGGCACTATCTTCCCCAACGGAAGACACACATTCTGTCGGTATGGCTCGATTGTGGGATGACGCATCTTATATAAACGTTGTTCTTATAACGTTTATATTTTTTGTGAAAAGTCGGTGAAAATGAGTTATTTTAACTTGTTAATAAACTTAACTTTCAATGTAAAATTTTTAATCTTCCAAACCAGCATTTAGTGGCTCTCATCTCTATATTGACGTATACATTTGAAACCATTTAACCATCGCGAGTGGATCCCGCTTCAGTAGTCGAATGGTGTAGGGCAGTGGTTCCCAACCTGGGGGCGATCGCCCCCAAGTGGGCGATTTGGGTTATCAGGGGGGCAATAAATAAGTGGGGTGCGATTTGGGGGCGATGAGTGTTCAAAGGGGGAAAAATTAAAATAGTACTGTACAGTAGAAGTTGCCGGGTAGCACGAGTCACTGGCTATTCTCAGCCGGCGAGTTCACTGCACTCACCCCTCTTCACAGACCCCCACCTGTTGTTGTTCAGCGCGGCCGACTGGTGACTCAACCCCTCCCCCTCCTGCCAACACAACACACTTGCCATTGACCTACATTCGTCTTCAGTCTTCACTAGCCTTTGTGTGCCTCACCATCAGATTTTGTGCATGTCTTTTCTGTTTTTGTGCGTTTGTTTTGAAGTGTAGAAGTTCATGCACAATGGATTCAAAAAAGAAGAAGTGTTGTCAATACTCAGCTGAGTATTTAAAATTCGGTTTTATCACGTCACCGCAAAATGTGCAGTTTCCACATTGTCTTTTGTGCGATAAAACATTTACTAGTAATGAAGCCATGAAGCCTTCGCGAATGAAAGATTATTTATCAAGAGTACACAGTGATAAAGTGAGTAAATAACTTAGTTATTTTCAACACCTCAAAGCTAAAGCTGTTAAACGGCTTAATGTGAGTGAATTATTTAAAAAACGAGCAACTGGTCTTGACAAAGGTCTTCTTGCTTCTTACGAGGTGTCTTTATTGATCGCTAAATGTGGTAAACCTCACACATTTGGCGAAACTCTTGTTTTACCGGCTATCAAAAAATCTGTTGAAATCATGCTAGGCGAGGGCCCTAGTAATAAGATAAGTCAATTGGTTCCTTTGAGCAACAATACTGTTTCCAGGCGAATTGACGAAATGGCCACAGACGTTGAATCCAAACTCACCAATTTGTTGAAAAAAAAGTAAATTTGCATTGCAGATTGATGAATCAACTGTGATTGATAACAAAGCAATTTTATTAGCTTATGTGAGGTTTATCAATGAACAAAAGGAAATTACCGAGGAAATGCTGTTTGCTAGAACTTTGATCAACGAAACGAAAGGATCGTCGATTTTTAAAGTGGTACATGATTATTTTGAGGAAAAAGAGATTCCCCTAACAAACGTGAGCGCTTGCGCAACAGACAGTGCTCCTGCCATGTCAGGTGGTCGTCATGCTGAGTTTCTAGCCCACCTTAAGAAAGAAGTGCCAGAGTTCATCCCTATTCACTGTGTCATTCATCGTCAACACTTAGCTGCGAAACAATTGAGTGGTGTCCTGCATGAAACCGTAAAACTGGTCATTACTGGTGTCAACAAGATTAAAGCTAATCCCCTCAATGACCGTCTGTTCCGACAACTTTGCGATGACAATGATGAGGAGTTCGAACGCTTGCTTCTACATACGGCAGTGAGGTGGCTTTCCAAAAGAAACTGTTTGCGCCGTTTCTTCAAATTATTTGACACGGTTACTGAGTTTCTCGACACGTCTGATCCTGTTTTAAGTGAGAATTTGAAGCAACGCAAGTTGGAACTTGCGTACCTTACAGATATTTTTGAAAAAATGAACGAAGTCAATATAAGGCTTCAAGGAAACCAGATGACCCTTATCAAGGCCAAAGGAATTATTTCATCATTCATCGCCAAGTTTGATATTCACAAGGTGAATATTGACCGTAAAGAGCTTATTCAGTTTCCGACCCTTAAAAAGTGTTCAGTGTCAGCTAACGAGACTCCTGAACTCCCAGAAGACAAAATCCTAAATTTTACTGATCACCTTGACAAGTTAAAAACTGACATGGAATTAAGATTTGAAGATTTGACCAAGTTACAAATTCCTGATTGGATTCTAGATCCATTCTCGTTTGAAGCTGTGGATAAGCTTGATAACTCGTCACCCGAGAATGCAAGTGTTTTATGTCCAATTTTTCACTTTTGTGTAAAAGAGCATTGAAGTTTGACCTTGTGTATAAAACCAATGTTACTAGATGACAACTCGAGTTTGTATCTTCTTAAGTAATTATATAGGAATTTCAATTTCCCCACAGGTGAATCATATGCATTCTAAATAAACGTAAACACAAAGTATCTCAAATTTAACAATTTTGGAGTTAGAACACTTGTATTCTCGGGTGACGAACTCTTTGCAGACAGAGTTTCTAGATCTGAAGTATGACTGTGAGGCGAAAATCATTTTCAAGCAGAGCGGTTACGAGTTAGACTGGGTGAAGATTATTGACATTTATCCACAACTGTGGGGAAAAACTGAACCACTTCTCATCTCGTTCCCGTCAACATATTTAGTTGAAAAAGGATTTAGTTCTGTTGTCCAGCTCCTCACAAAACAAAGAAATAAGTTGGACATTTGCCTAAAAGGAGACTTGCGCCTGAACTTGACGAACATAAAGCCGGATATTCAAGCTTTAACTGAAATCCACCAAGCACAAGGCAGCCATTGACAAGGTAAAATAAAACAACAAATTTTCAATCTTTCATTTATTTTTTCAAATTTTAACTGTCAACTTTCTTAATTTTTCCAGATTCCAATTTAAAAATGAAAACATGTACTCCTGTTTTTTAAATGTACATCAATGATCTTAGTTAATTATTTCACTTCTTTGTTATTTAAAAAAAATCTGTAAAAAATGTAATTTTTTTTTTCTATTTTATTTAAAAGTGACCGGATTAAACTGCTTTGGTTGTTTTTATATACGGTAGTAAAATTGTTTATAATAATAAAACTGCTTTATTATTTACACCTTACTTCAAATTAAAATTAGGCATACAATGAAAATGAAAAGGGGGTGATAGGTGTTAGTCAACCTCCAGAAAGGGGAGATAGGCCACAAAAGGTTGGGAACCACTGGTGTAGGGCATCACTCTCATGTTAGACTAGCCTGATAATGACGGGGAGAGATCATGGCTTAAATCTCGTTCGGGTGTACTGAGGGTGGTTTTTCCAAAAATTGTTTTCCACTCCCCCTAAGCGCAAATACTAGTACACTAGCTTAAAATATAACCTTTCTAATCCCTAAAAACCATTAGCGTAATTAGTACATAAGCGTTATAAACCAAACGGGTAGTAAAACGTGGTGCTAAAAAAAAGTTTTGTTTAGTTAGTGTGACAAAATAGTTATTTTATTTTTTATTTATTTTAGCACGGTGTCTTACTACCCGTTTGGACTATACGCTTTAGTACTAATTACTCTAATGGGTTGGGATTTGAGAAGGTATAGGGTAATAGTTATTTTAACTCCATATAAGACCAACACGTCTGGTTGATGTTGACATTGAACACAAAGAATAATACAAGTAAATAAAATATACAATGCGATACGTGTGATTGCACCAAATAGTACTGGTCCAACGGTTTTAATTAAATTTACATAAAATAAAACAATCATCAAAACAAGAGGAAATAGAATATTTCATATTTGCCCTGACCCCCCCCCCCCGCCACCCC
>JBCFYV010011172.1:108796926-108828644 GCA_039000515.1 Timema cristinae
CTTTCATCTACCACTGTATTCATCCACGGGCCTGTGTCGCTATCCATAACATAGCGACCCAAACAAGTGAAACGTTTATTCATGGATAGGGTTTAATAGCCTCTTAACACGCACGTCTTTAGAACCGCCACTTAGGGCCAGTTTCATAGAATGAGTACGCTTCATGTAAAGCTCTATACTAAATATAAGACGGGACCTATCTAAACTCGAATGGAATATATGAAAGTGGCATCATTCCATTCTGGTCCTGGTAGGTGTCTTGTATCTAGTCTAGAGCCGTGCTAAGTCGGACTATGAAACCAGCGCTTATACTGCCATGATGACACATACTTATCGATATGTCATCGTTCATGAGGTAGCATTTAAAATTTTGAGAAGCGGTGGTCTGCTAACCATGAGAGGCTTTTCCTGATAAAGCCTCCAGAATAAATAGATTTATCTTTTCATAAGTATAACAATGCTACAGTCTGATTGACTTAAGAAGGGTCTTACATAAAGTATAAACATAATTTTTCATCCAAAAAGGTATCTATACTATCACTTGAATTGAAAGTGCAGATATTATGACAAGCCATTTTGAATACATGAACGTAGATTAAGTAAATTGAATAGCTGTCCTGTAAAGCCCTTTCAATGGAGTATTTATCTAAGACAAAATTTTACCCGTCGCGGCTTCGCCCGCAAAAATTCATTAAATCTTTTAATTTTTAACTAAACTGTTTTGTTCCTTAATCAAACTTTATTTTTTTTCAAATATCTATGAGTTTTTCTCAGTTAAAACTGTAAATAATTTTGCCGTATATTAATTTGCACTTTTAAATATTTCGTGATAAAAGAAATATATATTATTTAAGTTATCAATTATACATTTTTCAATTTCTACCTACATAATTAGTAATATAAATAAATCACAGGTTGGGAATAGTTATATATGTTATCCCAGGACATAATCTAACAACGTACAAGGTTTCATTCGAATCCGTTCAGTAGTTTTGGCGTGATTGAGTAACAAACATCCAAACATACAAACATACAAACATACAAACTTTCGCATTTATAGTATTAGTAAGATAGCGAACAAGTTCAAATTGCCCCGTTCGCGAGCCAACGTCTATGCTTGAAGAAAGCGTGTTACCTCCATTGGAAACAAACACATATAGTTTGCTCTGAGAGCTGGATAGTCAACTCAGCGACCCTCTGCGGCGGTTGTACAAACCAACCCCTCCCATGTCCCGACAGTGTTTCTCTCGTCATATTTGGAGATGTCTCCCAACCTCCTGTCTTTTTGTTCTTATTACTCTTGAGTGCACATTGTAATGATATATATTTTTACTTTATAATATGATACAAATAGAGGTGAATTACTATGCCCGGAAAAACTCGATGTTTGATGGTCTTGGACTGCAATGTTCTCTGGTATAACTCCCTCTATTTTCAAAATTACTTTCCAGGCTTAAAGAACTTTTCATTTTCTTTATTTTAAATCTTATTCAAAATTCATTTCTGACTTTAATTTGAATACGCTTTGGGTAAATTAAAACATCAATTTAATTAAGACCGTGGGGGTGGCGGGGGGGGGGGGGTCAGGGCAAATATGAAATATTCTATTTCCTCTTGTTTTGATGATTGTTTTATTTTATGTAAATTTAATTAAAACCGTTGGACCAGTACTATTTGGTGCAATCACACGTATCGCATTGTATATTTTATTTACTTGTATTATTCTTTGTGTTCAATGTCAACATCAACCAGACGTGTTGGTCTTATATGGAGTTAAAATAACTATTACCCTATACCTTCTCAAATCCCAACCCATTAGAGTAATTAGTACTAAAGCGTATAGTCCAAACGGGTAGTAAGACACCGTGCTAAAATAAATAAAAAATAAAATAACTATTTTGTCACACTAACTAAACAAAACTTTTTTTTAGCACCACGTTTTACTACCCGTTTGGTTTATACGCTTATGTACTAATTACGCTAATGGTTTTTAGGGATTAGAAAGGTTATATTTTAAGCTAGTGTACTAGTATTTGCGCTTAGGGGGAGTGGAAAACAATTTTTGGAAAAACCACCCTCAGTACACCCGAACGAGATTTAAGCCATGATCTCTCCCCGTCATTATCAGGCTAGTCTAACATGAGAGTGATGCCCTACACCAGTGGTTCCCAACCTTTTGTGGCCTATCTCCCCTTTCTGGAGGTTGACTAACACCTATCACCCCCTTTTCATTTTCATTGTATGCCTAATTTTAATTTGAAGTAAGGTGTAAATAATAAAGCAGTTTTATTATTATAAACAATTTTACTACCGTATATAAAAACAACCAAAGCAGTTTAATCCGGTCACTTTTAAATAAAATAGAAAAAAAAAATTACATTTTTTACAGATTTTTTTTAAATAACAAAGAAGTGAAATAATTAACTAAGATCATTGATGTACATTTAAAAAACAGGAGTACATGTTTTCATTTTTAAATTGGAATCTGGAAAAATTAAGAAAGTTGACAGTTAAAATTTGAAAAAATAAATGAAAGATTGAAAATTTGTTGTTTTATTTTACCTTGTCAATGGCTGCCTTGTGCTTGGTGGATTTCAGTTAAAGCTTGAATATCCGGCTTTATGTTCGTCAAGTTCAGGCGCAAGTCTCCTTTTAGGCAAATGTCCAACTT
This sequence comes from Timema cristinae, assembly GCA_039000515.1. Taxonomy (NCBI): domain Eukaryota; kingdom Metazoa; phylum Arthropoda; class Insecta; order Phasmatodea; family Timematidae; genus Timema; species Timema cristinae. The sequence continues at coordinate 108,799,598 of JBCFYV010011172.1, forward strand.
ATTTCTTTGTTTTGTGAGGAGCTGGACAACAGAACTAAATCCTTTTTCAACTAAATATGTTGACGGGAACGAGATGAGAAGTGGTTCAGTTTTTCCCCACAGTTGTGGATAAATGTCAATAATCTTCACCCAGTCTAACTCGTAACCGCTCTGCTTGAAAATGATTTTCGCCTCACAGTCATACTTCAGATCTAGAAACTCTGTCTGCAAAGAGTTCGTCACCCGAGAATACAAGTGTTCTAACTCCAAAATTGTTAAATTTGAGATACTTTGTGTTTACGTTTATTTAGAATGCATATGATTCACCTGTGGGGAAATTGAAATTCCTATATAATTACTTAAGAAGATACAAACTCGAGTTGTCATCTAGTAACATTGGTTTTATACACAAGGTCAAACTTCAATGCTCTTTTACACAAAAGTGAAAAATTGGACATAAAACACTTGCATTCTCGGGTGACGAGTTATCAAGCTTATCCACAGCTTCAAACGAGAATGGATCTAGAATCCAATCAGGAATTTGTAACTTGGTCAAATCTTCAAATCTTAATTCCATGTCAGTTTTTAACTTGTCAAGGTGATCAGTAAAATTTAGGATTTTGTCTTCTGGGAGTTCAGGAGTCTCGTTAGCTGACACTGAACACTTTTTAAGGGTCGGAAACTGAATAAGCTCTTTACGGTCAATATTCACCTTGTGAATATCAAACTTGGCGATGAATGATGAAATAATTCCTTTGGCCTTGATAAGGGTCATCTGGTTTCCTTGAAGCCTTATATTGACTTCGTTCATTTTTTCAAAAATATCTGTAAGGTACGCAAGTTCCAACTTGCGTTGCTTCAAATTCTCACTTAAAACAGGATCAGACGTGTCGAGAAACTCAGTAACCGTGTCAAATAATTTGAAGAAACGGCGCAAACAGTTTCTTTTGGAAAGCCACCTCACTGCCGTATGTAGAAGCAAGCGTTCGAACTCCTCATCATTGTCATCGCAAAGTTGTCGGAACAGACGGTCATTGAGGGGATTAGCTTTAATCTTGTTGACACCAGTAATGACCAGTTTTACGGTTTCATGCAGGACACCACTCAATTGTTTCGCAGCTAAGTGTTGACGATGAATGACACAGTGAATAGGGATGAACTCTGGCACTTCTTTCTTAAGGTGGGCTAGAAACTCAGCATGACGACCACCTGACATGGCAGGAGCACTGTCTGTTGCGCAAGCGCTCACGTTTGTTAGGGGAATCTCTTTTTCCTCAAAATAATCATGTACCACTTTAAAAATCGACGATCCTTTCGTTTCGTTGATCAAAGTTCTAGCAAACAGCATTTCCTCGGTAATTTCCTTTTGTTCATTGATAAACCTCACATAAGCTAATAAAATTGCTTTGTTATCAATCACAGTTGATTCATCAATCTGCAATGCAAATTTACTTTTTTTTCAACAAATTGGTGAGTTTGGATTCAACGTCTGTGGCCATTTCGTCAATTCGCCTGGAAACAGTATTGTTGCTCAAAGGAACCAATTGACTTATCTTATTACTAGGGCCCTCGCCTAGCATGATTTCAACAGATTTTTTGATAGCCGGTAAAACAAGAGTTTCGCCAAATGTGTGAGGTTTACCACATTTAGCGATCAATAAAGACACCTCGTAAGAAGCAAGAAGACCTTTGTCAAGACCAGTTGCTCGTTTTTTAAATAATTCACTCACATTAAGCCGTTTAACAGCTTTAGCTTTGAGGTGTTGAAAATAACTAAGTTATTTACTCACTTTATCACTGTGTACTCTTGATAAATAATCTTTCATTCGCGAAGGCTTCATGGCTTCATTACTAGTAAATGTTTTATCGCACAAAAGACAATGTGGAAACTGCACATTTTGCGGTGACGTGATAAAACCGAATTTTAAATACTCAGCTGAGTATTGACAACACTTCTTCTTTTTTGAATCCATTGTGCATGAACTTCTACACTTCAAAACAAACGCACAAAAACAGAAAAGACATGCACAAAATCTGATGGTGAGGCACACAAAGGCTAGTGAAGACTGAAGACGAATGTAGGTCAATGGCAAGTGTGTTGTGTTGGCAGGAGGGGGAGGGGGTTGAGTCACCAGTCGGCCGCGCTGAACAACAACAGGTGGGGGTCTGTGAAGAGGGGTGAGTGCAGTGAACTCGCCGGCTGAGAATAGCCAGTGACTCGTGCTACCCGGCAACTTCTACTGTACAGTACTATTTTAATTTTTCCCCCTTTGAACACTCATCGCCCCCAAATCGCACCCCACTTATTTATTGCCCCCCTGATAACCCAAATCGCCCACTTGGGGGCGATCGCCCCCAGGTTGGGAACCACTGCCCTACACCATTCGACTACTGAAGCGGGATCCACTCGCGATGGTTAAATGGTTTCAAATGTATACGTCAATATAGAGATGAGAGCCACTAAATGCTGGTTTGGAAGATTAAAAATTTTACATTGAAAGTTAAGTTTATTAACAAGTTAAAATAACTCATTTTCACCGACTTTTCACAAAAAATATAAACGTTATAAGAACAACGTTTATATAAGATGCGTCATCCACAATCGAGCCATACCGACAGAATGTGTGTCTTCCGTTGGGGAAGATAGTGCCAACTTTTGTAGATGTAAGGTGTCAGTTGATCAGCACAGGAATATCTCCAAGCACTGATCTTTGTTTTCTAAAGGAAAGCCAATTAGTTGTATTCATTACTCAATAATTTAATAAAGAAAACATTTAATATCAGGATGACAACAGGTAGTTTTAAGATAAATTAAGAAGGTTTCAGATGCCATTGCTATAATAAACGCTGTAGGGAGAATATATTTGCTTTCAAGTAGACGGAAAAACCTCAGTGGACCCAATTGGGATCGAACCCCGATATCCCCATTTTCGGAAGTCTAGTCCATCACGATAGTAACGCTCTAAACTGCGTGGTCACCTTAGCGGGTCCAGTTTTGTTAATCGTTCTTCCTCATGCCTTGAATCAATCCAACTAGCAAGTAAGAAACAGGTTAACTTTTGATAATAGTAAATGCTAACTGTTTATTACCCTATCCGGAATATATACATTTAAATATATGTACTAATGTGGTGGAATTGAGAAAGTTATAATTTAGAAGAAATATACCCACATTTTCTTGAAGGTAGAGTATAAAATTCTTTATGAAAAAATTTGTTCAAAGGGCCAGTTTCATAGTCAAATTTAGTACGTCTCAAGTGCGGCGCTACACTAAGTACATGACGACACCTACCTAAACCAGAATGGAATGGGCCATTCTCGCATTGGAAACTGGCCCATTCCATTCTGGTTTAGGTAGGTGTCGTCATGTACTTAGTGTAGCGCCGCACTTGAGACGTACTAAATTTGACTATGAAACTGGCCCAAAGAGTTTGACGTTTATTCGGTGTGACTATCGAAGGGAGGTGCTAAGTGTTTTAACGTCCTGTTACCCACACAGGTGAGCTCACGGGCTAAACGCCAAACTCTTCTAGTCCTTTTTTTATAATATGCATACTTTTAATAAGGATTGACGTATTAAAATTAAATCTTTCTTAACTTCAATATCATCTTGTCTGCTTTGCTGATGACGGGACGAGTGGGATTCAAATAGCGGCCGGTTGTACTGAACCAATGTTTATTTGTGTACAACCCGAACGGGTAGTTGGACTCGGTGCTAAGAAAAAAATAGGAGAAATAATAATAATATTAATATGTAGCACCACGTCTTACTACCTGCTCGGGTTATACGCTTAAGTACTAATCACGCTTATGGTTTAGGAATTGGGAAGGTTGAATATAGAGGAAGTGAACCCGCCTTTGCATGGAGGGAGAGTGGAAAAACATTTAGGGGAAAAAAACTTTCACCCAACTGAGATTCTAACCTCAATCTCCCCGTCTTCGGCAGTCTATCTCAACACTAAACTAGTGCGTTAGCTAACTACGTCACCGAGGCGCGTTAGTAGAAACACCTGAGGTTATTTTCATCTAACGACCAAATTGTTTATTTTTGCGTTTAAGACCAATAATATTAACGAGTTAATCATAGGGACAGAAATGTATAGGGGTAGTCATTATTTGTATCGCACTGTCATAAAAAATGCATGAAATGGTTAAGTATTTATCTATTATATATTCACATATATATGCATGTATCTATATAAATATAATGGATTTATACATATATTATCATTGTGTCTTACTATTTGTTCGTATTGTACTCATGATGAAGTATAGAACTGCTAATTAAATTCCCTCTTGTGGTAATTAGCGTAAATACTATTAATTACCGTAGGTATAATATGTAGTTTTTATTTCAATTTCTCAAACAATAGAAAAAAATTATAAAATATATTTACTAAACCAAATCAGCATAACGCAATAAAAAAAACTTAAATCAACAACTGGGAGTAGGAGTGAGGTGGTCAAATATCATTCTCCCCCTTCCTGCAAATAAACTACGCCACTGGTGGAGCTTACATTTATATATATATACATTATTTATATTTTTGAGGGGATTTAAAATTGTTTTGGACTGATGTTTTATTTTTTCATAGCTTAGTTTTAAAATGAAAGAGTACTTGACTAAATCGACGCATTTGATAATTACAGGAAAAATATATATTTGATATAATTATCGTTTTTATTATTTTATTTTTAATTTGCTTGTTAAATTTGCTGGCCTCCGTTTTTTTATATCAACCTTGGTAGCTAATTAGCAACACAGGCAAAAACATGAAGTCATTCATAGCCCTACTCGTTGCAACTGAGAGGGAGTTCGCAATGAAGTGGCCACTTCATTCCAACGTGACGTCACATTCGCAAGGCACAGTTGAAGAAAACTTTAAGCGACATAAATGTTATCGTTCCATTCCACACTATTCTGTACCGTCATTTGTATCAAGGGAGCAGAGGACGTTTGGGAAACTATTGAAGACTAAACAGCTCAGTATACTTGAATAGGATTCATATATATACCTCCCAAACATCAGAAAACAAGACCAGAGGATCCATTGATTTGAAATATGTAGTTAATCAGTGGTTAGAAATTACCAAAATAAAATATATTTATGCTATATTTTGTAGAATAAAAATAGGATTCGGACATTTGATAGTTAAAAGAGGTTGTAAACCATAATTCTCATAAATTCATAAGCCAAAGCATGTTGTACAATTGTCAAATTTTACGTTACTAATACATGTATTGTGATCTTTCGAAAAATTTGGATACACCTAATTTCCTCCTCTAGAGAAAATTTCTAAGCTAGCATACGTAGTAATGACTACGTTACTTCGGTACGGAGCTTCCTCCGAGCCTTCGGCAGAGGTTGTTCTTTCAGTTTAGTCTGTGATCATTCACCCATATAGGCCTAAAGTACAGAAGGTATAATGTTCACATTCATTTTTATTTACGTATTGTTCTGTACAGTCTGTACAGTAAGCTACGTAAATATTTATTAATTGTCGTAATTATCCTGTATACAATACTTTATAATGCTGTAAAAAATTTGTTGTAGTTAATATCCATATATGAAACTGTATTCATGCTCTAGATCTGTTTTTAATATATAATATTTTCCAAATAACGTACACTTCTGTATAGCAGACATTTTGTTTATCCCAGAAGATGACCGCCATTAGGATATCTCACTGTAGCAGATTCTCTGCGTTTTTCAGAAAGAATTCCCATTTTTCCAGGCAACTTAATTTGAATAAAATAGTAATAACATTCCATATTCATCAATCTTACTAGTATTAAGTCATGTTAATTTTTTTTTTAAACCAGGATGATTTAAGATTAATGGGAGAAATACCTATTCGGTCACCTCATGATCCTTGTTTAGGTGGTTATGATACATGTTTGAATCAGCGTGCTTAATTCCTCAGATCACTTCTTAGTCCACTCAAAGACTTACTATTCCAAGCTTTCAATTAACTTTCCAAAATTAATAAATTACCCTGTTTTTACTAGATTTTGAAATTTCCTGTGTTTTCCGGTTTTTTTCCAGACATACAAAAAGCGCTGTAATTTAACGGTGCGTGGTAATGTTTAAGCTTTTATTCTGATTCTTCAAATAAAATAAGCAGCTTAGTTCTAAATGGCCGCATATATTTATTGATATCTAATTTAAATAGGTTTGTAACAGGCTAACCAATTCAGCCCTGTACTACCTAAAATTGCTGCATTTAATCATCGGTCAAGAATATATGTACGGTACCCTAATATAAATGCAAGTCTATTAATGTATAAATCTCCATGTGTTAGATACCACGTATCGGATACATCATGGAACAAGACCGGCGCCATCAGAAGGGCTATCCTCCCTCGCCGATCTGAGGAAACTGCACTTTACCGGTCAGAGCATCGACAACAACTGAGTGCAGTGCGTGGTTTGCTCGTGGTTTGGAGCCTCGTTTGTTTGGGCCTATGTGGCAGATCCCATGTAGAGGGATATCTTTCCCCCTTCTTTCCTTCCCATGATTCTTTGCGTTCAACCACTATATAACTCCATAGCTCGCTAGGCAAAGACACGATTACAATTATTCATCACCACCAGGATAGTCGACGCTCTTCGATGTCCGTACTTCGACTCTAGTACACGCAACTAGTGGTCACGACGATGACGTCAAGGGACCAACCGGACCGACGAAAGTAGTATAACGTCTTCATGTTCTCTCGAATCTCTGGGGAGTAGGTGGCTCTAGGGTCAGGTTCTAGTCTTAGGTTTTTCTTTATAGATTGTCGAGAAGATTTGTTACTCTCATTATAAATATTCTATGTTGTTTAGGCTAACCTTTTATGAATTGGTTTACTTGATGTGAAATCATTTAGTATTTCACATTTTTCTGCTTCGTCCTTAAGACCAGCAGTTTAAATTGGGATGATCCTCACACTTAGTCCGTATGATCATGTTGTAGTCAGCGAGGCAGTTAGTCGAGAAAGGGCAGCTCAGGTTGTTCGGGGCCAAATGAAAATACCTAGTTAGTTTTATTTAACTTGTGTTGTTCACTAGTTTCGGTGTTCAACCTGTGGGTCATTTCTGCCCGTCTGGCATGGCTAGTGTTTTGGAAAATATTTAATTTGTGTTGTTCACCAATTTCGGTGTTCAACCTGTGGGTCACTTCTGCCCGTCTGGCATGGCTCGCGTTTTGGACATTATTTAATTTGTATTGTTCGCCAGTATCGTTCTCAACTTGTGGGTCATTTCTGTCCATCAAACAAGGTACGCATTACTCTCACTTAGACGTGTTTTGCCCTTGTGGAAGCTAGGTTTCTCCCACCTTGTTGTTTACTACTCAGGTCATGCGTTTAACGTTTCTGGCAGACCAGTTGATCGTGCGTCAGCCCTTGACAAAACAAGGCCTATAACACTGAATTGCGACTTACCCTGTACTAATAAATTGTTGTATGTTTTTTCGGCCGACCCGTCTGTGTCTGAAGCCGATGGCCAACAGATTGGAACTTTGATAACCTTGTCTTAGCAATCGGTGTATCTGGTGTCAACTAGAGCATTGGTTCGGGTTATACATGTTTGCATCAACATGTAAGTAGAATCAAGTGCTTATGGTTAAAACATTCTTTGAATTTATTCGAAATAAAAATTAATTATGGACGAATATTTCGTAAGTCATGTTAAATTATTTTGCGAATTTTCAAGCTAAAAAAATGCCACATTCACTAATGGCATGCATAAAATAATTTATAATGTTGTAATTATATGTATAAGGTATTCTCGTACGCTCAGTCTACCCTGAAATATGCTACACTATAGCTTTATCTTATAAGATGCGCCACAGTGGAACCGTGAAAATTAAGCTTGCCAACCTTCAGGCAAATGAAGGGTGCATTAATAATATATGTTGAATTTTTAATACTACCAAACAAAATATGTGAATGGCCTATTCTTGTAATAAAGTATAATGCTTGCAAATTTATCATTTTTCCAATATTCTCTAATTCTTTCGTAACGTATTTCACATGTTTATAAAAAAAATTTAATATTGTGCGAAAACAATTTATTTCGTGAAATTTCGTTGGCACAATATGGATTACTTCTAACAGCTGGAAGTAATATTAGATAGTTTGCCACGTTTGAATATCCACTCTTGCATATTAATATCTCCCTTTTCCCAAAACTCATGTGACAAAACTTTTAAGGAAGCCTCCTACTATTTTCTCACTGACACATGTCGCAAACGTTTGGAAATACAACACTATTTTAGAGTTATCTAAGTAGTTCGAAATGTGATTCACGCCTAAATAGAAGTAAAAGTGATCTCAGCATGTTCCTGTAGGATTAAAAATCAAAACATTTTAAGTTGCAATTAATTTTTGTGAAACATGGACCAATGATAGCAAACGATTAGAAGTATTTGAAATGTGGTGCTAAAGAATAATGTCGAACATTTCATGTATGGGGATGGTATCTAATACGGAAGTGCTAAGAAAGGCAAATGAAGAAAGGAAACTTTAGAAAGGTATACACTCAAGAAGGGTTGACATTGTAGGACATCACTGAGAAATGGTAGTTTGACGAATATAATTATCTAAGTAGATGTAAAAGGGAGAAATTCAAGAAGGAGACCAAGACTGGAGTGTATGAATCAGATAGTGGATGAGGTTAGCAAAATAAGACCCAGAATAGGCCAAAGTGGAGCACTGCGACAAACCATTCGGAAGATTTATGACCTAATGTTAGTGAATTTTTAAAAAACAAGATGATGAATAGACGGGCTTTTAAACTGTTTAAACATAGTCTATTTCCGATTTCATTCTAGCAAGTTGGTCTTCATCCAGACAAATAATAAATCCCCTTGCGCTGTTATTCTCCTGTTTCCCTCTCTAATTACCTTGAACACTCTCACTGTTTTTGTTGAATTTCCAGAACAACGTGAGTCACAGTAATATGGCCCCGGGCAGATGAAACAACAAGAACTATACAATAACGACACATTGTTGAGTATTCAAGTAATGTTGACAGGTTGTCAAGAGTTACCACACAGAGAGACTGTTTTAACAAAGAATTGGGTCGTCGAAAGAATATGGAAGTGGGGAGCTGGGCAAACAATCATTTCACTGATGAGTCTCACTACTAAATGATATAAAATGGTCCATTGCTAATAATTATGTCAATAGCTCGTTAATATCACACGTCATTTGAATGAGCGAATCTTTTGGGAGTTCAATGGAGAGAATTACCATGCTCGATGAGTTATATTTGATGAAATTAATGGAGGAAGACACCATATGTTTTCCGTTAGAGCTGAATGGCGTCCTACAAAGTGTGTGGCAACATTTTAAATCATATATATTTTATTTTTCAATATAAATATATTATAAATAGAATATTTTGACCACTAATAGTTTGTAAATAAACAGTTAATATAAAAAAATCCACTTATTTTATATTTTGGTGTGTACTGTGGATTAGTTTGATCATAGTTTTTTTTTTAACTTTTCACAATTTTTTATGTGTGTTTTGACTATCAACATGTATTGTAAATCAGTGGTGGATCTACATTTTTGCCACCTAGGGGATACACGATTATACTTTTTGATAATATTTGTAATGCGATGAGTTTCTGGACCAGTGAAAGTAGAGTTAACCTATTTTCATATAATCCCAACATTGCTTTTCCACCAATAATACAATAAAGAGAAATCTTAGTAACCGTAATTTAAATAAAAATGAAAATATAATAAAAATGGAATTTATAAACTCACTTGTGAATGCAATACTATCTACATTGGTCAGACTGGCCAAACTTTTAGGGTTCGTTATAAAAAGCACATTTCTGATTTCAAATACAATAGGACCAAATCTAAATTTGCTGAACATTTAAAAACTCTAACCATCAACCCAAACCAATAGATCAATGTATGAAACCCCTTCACATAGCTCATAAAGGGACGAAATTAAACACAGCTGAATTTTTTTTCATTCAAGCAGCTTTATTTCTAAATAAATCAATTATTAACGAACAATTACAATTATCCAATCACACATTAACGCATTTACCTAAAAACATTAAAATCCTGTAACCTAATTTATCCTGCTATACCTTTGAGCGTAAATAATGACCCGTCCGAGCTGGAGTCGAGAAGATTAGTTCCTTACTCTTCCTTGGTTATAATTTTATTCCTTTCCATAAAGCTATATATCCTTGCTATCATAGATCTTTACAGATTCATTGGTTTCAACATTGTTTTCCAATCTAAAAATTTACACCGTGGTCATGATAACTTTACTTTGCATAGCTCGTTTTTCATTAGTCTTTATATTTTTTACTTCAAATCTTTTCTCTTCAACCACATCCCAGTTAACATCTCGCAGTCATATCCACACCTAATGTCTCTCACAACGACTTGATAAATTTGTTTTATTTATTAATTGTATTTTACTATTCATCAATATAACGGCAATTATTAAGACCTTTGTATTACGTAAGTTCCAATTTCTTCGTGTTCTTTAATTTCGTTTTGCTGTGTCCATGATTATGGTATATTAAATACTGAAACATGTCGGAAGAATATAATTCAGCATCTTTCAAATGCTGATGTCACAAGAAGTAATGGGACTTGGAATGAGATAAGGCTTAGATTTTATACATCACTATAAAAATTTCATAATTTTAACCTAACATATTTGAATTAAAACTTTGTTTATGCTCCACTCTGTATTATATTCTTTAAAATCTTTGTAACAAGAACACATAATCACTTTATTTACATTTCAAATGCCATATGTTAACCTATAAACTCTAATTTTATGTTTTTTATCTACAACATAATTGAACTTCAAACTTTGTTTTGTCCTTACTTTATATATTCTTGTTTTGTAACATTTTTAATATGTAATACTTGTACTTTGGACTTGTCAACTTTAATCCAATAGTTATGTTCACCAAAAACACTCAAACCTAACTTTTCGCTGTTCAGATACTCTTCAGCTTCTGGCTTTTATTTCAATAAATTTTATTTAATATGCCCCCGCCTGTTTTTGACAGATTTTGCCAGCCTGGGTTAGAGCACCCTCAGCCCTAGTATAAATCCGCTCCTGGTTTTAATGTGTGGAAACTATTTCAAACTATTTTTTCAGCAATATCATTGGCTTAGAGAATGTTTTGAAGGTTGACCATTCATAGTTCATATTATTTATAATCGATTATGGTTGTTTTGTGTAAATATTTTTAACTTTAAGGCAAATCACCAAAAGGTTTTTAGTTTTATAAGTGAAAATATTCTGTGGATCCGAGTGTTTTTTAATTCAGTTTGAAATTTGAAAATAATAATAACAATAATACTAAATAGTATTTTTAAATATATATAACTTTTACTTCAAAAAGTTTCATTTTAATATTTTTTAGACACAATTTTCATACTTTTAAACATTGTCTTAGTTATGTTAAGTGTTAACAGTCTAACCTGAATCCAATAATTATTTCATATTTGATTCAAAGTTTATGATTAAAATAGTAAAAATGTTGGAAACCTGGAAGTAGTATTGCTTTAATGTTAGAAAAAAAAACCTCTGCATTTTTGTTATTATTTAATTGTTTACCTCTTAGATTAAGTTTAGTGAAATGGTGTATAATAAGATAATTAGGTTGGTTAGTTCATTTTTCTAATACATATATATCTTGAACGGTAAGTAGACTACTTGTTTATTTTTTGCTCGTCTTAACAAACTGTTTTTAGGTGTCACATGAATTGATATATAATGGGCATATTAAAAGATTTTGGTAAAAAATTACAAATGCTTTACTTTTAAATTTAATATAAAATTAGTATTTCCTAAAAAGTAAAATAAAAGTACATTTTTCATTCAATGGGTGACATAACTTATTCCTATTATTTGTTCATATAAAAATGTATTTGAGAAATATTGGTTTAGGTTTGTTTTGTTTAATAATTTTATCATAGATATCATAATACAACTTGAATCCTGTTCAATTGTTCATCACAAAAAACCTTATACTCAAATAATAGTTTTAATTTGTTTGGTTTCATAGTTTAGTAATATTTAAAATATTTTAAAGTAGGTAGAATATAAAATAAATAAATAAATTTTAAAAGCATAGCTACCAACATTAAATAATGGTAAAATCAAACTAATAGCAAACAGAAATAAAAAAAATAAACAAACAACTTTTTGATGTAATATAAAATAAAGTTTTAAATCCTTTCAACTAAGTTTTTCACGGCAGGAGGCCACTCAAACTTTGCTCCTATGACCTCCCTTTCCCAAATGCCCATCGTCCCGAATGACGTGGGATTCCCCTAAATCAGTTGGTCTCTTGGTGGCCATACGTTATAATCCTCTCTCGTTCCTGTGCTTTACTGCTGTATCGACCAACCCCAGCGCAGCGTGTACAGCTCCTAGTAGAGAGGACAAAATAATATACACCGTTCTTCATACCCTTGTGGGCTGTGGTTGACCAGGCTTGAACGGCTTTTGACTCGAGAGCTTGTGTGAAATCAACTTCTCATTCCCCCCCTTTATGAGGGGTACCCAACATATCAAACAATCCCCTCACCCCTCGATTCTTAAAACTGACACCGTTTCTCATCAACTTTATTAAACGCAGACCAAGATTGGATTCATTATCAAGGCTATTGCCAACCACTCTTGAAAGAATTATGATATTTTTTAAACTTTAAGAGTTATCTGAGAATTATAATTAATAATTTTTAAACAAATGATATTTTCAAGTTGCTTAAGCTATTAGGCTCACGACAAACTGAATTTCCGATGGGAGAGAGGTCAAGGTTTGATTCTTGGTTGAGGAACTGGGGTTATTTCCCTTCAGGTAATTTATTATTGAGGTTTCCCTAACCTCAATCCAAGTTAAATCGGGCGCAATTCTTTAAAACTATGTGCCTCATCCCTAGTCCCCAAATTATATTTATGAAGGTATTTAAACTAAACCTAAAAAAAATGTAACTGTGTGGTTCATAACCCTCCCGGAATATCCCCGTAGTTAGTATAATAGGGTGGGAATATTTATAAGAAATTTACCTGGAAGGGGACGAGGTAGACTCTATAAGAAAATCTCTCACTTAATATATCCATCCGGTATTTGAATCACAATCTCCCCATCAGACCAAACGAGGTTGACAACTTATCTAGCGTACACACTGAGGTAGGTGCCTATTATTAAATATATATATATATATATATTTAGCATGACATCTGTTTGGGTTATACGTCTAAGTACTAACTACGCTAAGGGATTAGGAAGGTTGAATTTAGAGCAAGTAGACAAACATTTTAATGGAGAGAGGGTGGAAAGCCATTTAGAGAAAACCAACCCCAGTTCACCCAACCAAGAATCGAACCTCACTCTCCCCATCCTCGGTAGTCTGGTTAAACACGAGACTAATGCGTTAGCCAATTACGCCATGGAGGCGTCTTTTTTTGAATAATTAAATTTAAATTATTTAGACAAAATTGAAAATATCTGAATTATTTTGTTCTCCAAAAATATATTTTAGAACTATTAATCCATCCCCTCCAACTAAACAGTGGTTTTCCTATAACAAATAGTTTAATGGGCGTCAGAATTAAAAAGTGGCAGACGCAATCTTTAAGAAGTTAATTGAAACAAATGTAAGTCTAGTCTTTCACCTTGGTAGAGTTGTTCAGCAAGGAATTCGATTTAAGATCAATTGAAATACTACTAAGCTGGAATCAAAGGTGCGGCAGAAGGGAGCATGAATAATTTTACAGTTTTTATAGCATTACAATTTTTTGGCAAAAATAAATAAAATCTTTCTCCGGTAGCAACATAAAGTTTAGCTTTCTGCACATTCTAATATCAAAAGATCTTTAATATATTTCAAGGATGTCCTGGAATTTTGTCAAAACTTTTGAAATATAGAGAAAAAATCTTGACAAAATTCCTGGACAATCTTGACATATATTCAAGATCTGTTGATATTAGCATGTGCAGAAAACTAAACTCTATGTTGCTACTGGAGAAAGATTTGATTTATTTTGGCCAAAAAATTTCAATTGTACTAAAACTGTAAAAATACTTGCGCTCCCTTCGGCTGCACCTTAAGAGAATGTCTTCAAAAACATTAAATAATTTTATAATAGCTTGAATAATAGAGAGTGTACGTTTAAGAGAAGATTTGCTTCTCATTAAAGCTTAATAGTATGTTTTATACTTCCCACGTGTATTTAATGGAATTTATAATTTTATCAATAGATGATTATATGATAATCCAACGATCTTATTAATTTATTTTCTGCACATTTGAACCGTTAATTTACTGTAATTTATTATTCATGAACCACTTATTAACACGAGCGTATTTAGCAGCTCCGCTAACGCCGGTAGCAACGCTACTCTCGTGCTGCCAATATTAAACTCATGTTTCCTTCTAAGATTTCAGTAATAAAAATCACATTTTTTTTTGCCATTTCAGAACCACCTTCTCTCCCTTCCCCTTACAGGAATTAAGATGATTTTCATGCATTATATAAATTGCTGGTAGTTAGTGACGAGACTTGTAAATTAATTATGCGAAATAATTCAAAATAATTCACAATAAACATTGGTGTACATTAAATCTAAATTTATTGTATTAAACGGTTAAAATCTAGAAATATATAACATTATGGTATATTTGTTAATTTAATCGCTATTCACCCTCCCCCATTCTTTCCTGTCTCTATATGTATTACCTAAGGATTTTTAGGACTTCTTCTCACCCCTATGGTATTTACGCAATACTTGAATTTGGAATAAACTTTATAAATAATTATTACCATTGTCCTGTTTTTCCTTGCTTATTGCTGTGTTCAGATGACTTTGAATCCCAAACGGCTGGTGCTGGTGGCATCTCCATTTCACAATAAACATTTCCACATATAAGGTGTTGCAAAGGACCGTTGGGATTAAATTTTATAGTAATAAATAATACTGTAATTATTGTTAGCCTAGCACAATAACACGTGGTTCGCGCGTATTTCTGCCGCCCGTGGAAACAGGACCATTTAGTTTAACGTATCTACACTGGCAGCGCTACTAGGAAACGCCGAGGCTAGTCGCGAGGACGGGCAATCGTGCGTGGCAGAAACGCTGCTCATTAATTTAACCACACACGCTCATGGAAAAACAATCATTTAAAAGAAGGTATCGTCAAGCAGCGCTGCTAATAGCCGTGTGCCAGCAACGCTGATAAATAAGCCTGTGGAAATGGGCTCTTACCTATAAGCCGAAATCAATCGCTTGAAGATTAGCATTTTCCCATGCTTTCCAGTCTATTCATAATACCAATTAAAACAAATCAACTAAATTTAATGAGTTATCAAACTTATGATCCCTAAACCAATACTATCAACGTATGAGTTACAAAAATCACTTAACACAGAACAACACAAAATAAAGCGAAAATTTTAAAAAGATGAGTAATAGGGCTAACATTTACACGAACATTACTATCTTTTTTGTGCCATCCTGGATCAAAGTAAATTTCTTTTTAAGTTGGATACAATTTGTAAGCTCACAAATTAGTTTATTTTTAAGTCTCTACAGACAGAAAAGTCGCTAGTATTTTACGTTGAAATTTAAAACAAATTGTTCGGTGCACCGCACAGACTTTCTTTCGACATTGAAATAGACATTTACTAAAAACTCGTGAGATTTGTGAAACCAAACAATAGTTCTATACCTTATTGTAGAAACATTACACCAAAAAACACAAATTAAATAATGATACACCGTTAATTACTTACTCCATGGCATTTGGAACTAGGAACACTGTTATAGAAAAATTGAGAAATGAGAAAAATCTCTGTCCACCAAAGAGCATGAAAATTAAATTCATTTTCAAAGATTTAAAAATTATACTTAATAATAGCTCAGAAATGGTTTGGTTTTTAAATATATATTTCCAATAAAATATTTTTATCTATAATAGAACTACAATTTTACAATGTTAAGTTATTTTGTATCTCAAATAGTTGTGAGGAAATTATGAAAATTGGAAAATATCCTCCATGTAAAATACCATTAAAGTCATTTTCACAATAAATTGAGAATTGCCATCTTGTTTATAATGATAAACAATGTATGCATATAGATTTTAATTAAAACCATTACAACAAATTTTGAGAAAAAGATTTTTCTCTCTAGCCCTTTAGTAGACTAGCCTTAATTTTAGGATTTGATGTATAATTCCAAAAAACCCTCGGGAGGAATTTATAAAATCACCAGATACCAAGTTTTTGCCCATTCGGTAAAATAGCTTCAGTTCTTGCTTGATGTACAGAAGGATAGACAGACATACAAACAGCTTTGCGAAAACCACTTTTTTTTTTTTTAATATTTATCAGTATTTTTGTAGTTTCATACTTAATTTTTGACTAAATAAATATTAATGATATATGTCAGCACAGTTCACAAAATAAATTGAAGATTATGCTTATGGTTTGTATTCTTTTAATTTAAAATAGTTTAAAAATATTTCAAAAATATCTTAATATTCTAGTGACTTTTTAAAAGTTCCTTAACTTATCCCTGCCAAATTAAATCCCCTGACATGTACAGGGTTTTATTTTTTGATTTACAGTTGCTTATCAATCCTAATTTAAGTCTAAAATTAATTCACTAACAACTTTAACAAGTAGATAAGATTTTTACTTTCCCTCAACATATCGTAGAGAAAGTAATGAGATCGTAAAAAATCGAACTCTAGATTGTGATAAATGTCGACGTTTGATGACCCCCTGAGACCAAAAAAGTGATTTCCGCAAAACCATATGTCCGCATTCTATCTGGCTATCTGTACACCGGATAAGAGTCGAAACTATTTTATCGATTGTGCTGAAACTTGGCAGCTGAGGTATTCAAAGATATTTCTGATTTTTTAAAAAAATTAGATATTTAACCCTAAATTTAAGGGTATAATACTAAAAGGAGAAAAGAGAAAAAAAACGATTTTCTCAAAATTCACCCAAACTATTTTGTATACATTTTATATATAGACACTGTTTATCATTACAAACAAGATGCAATTCTCATTGTCTTATGAAAATGAACTCGAGGTTACTTTATATGAGGGAGATTTTCTAATTTTCACCATTTCTCCTCAACTATATGAGATACGAAATAACTTATCTTTAAGTCGTGGTCCTATTAAAGTTAAAAAAAATTGTATTTGAATTATATTTTTATAAAACCAATAATTTCTGAGCTATAAGCAAATATATGTACTTTTTAATTTAGGTCTTTGAAAATTAATTAAATTCTTAAGCTCTTTGATGGACAAAGATGTTTATCTTTCTCAATTTTTCTGTGACAATGTTCTTAGTTCCTAATATCATATCTAGGTCTATTATATTGTTTCACAAATCTTACAAATTTTTAGTAAATATCTATTTTGAGATAAAAGTGGGAAGGTCTTTTCTACCTTTCATTTTCAATCACTTTACCTCCCATTAAATTTATCATTCATTGGTTTTTTTTCCTCGCCCTTAAGAAGCCTTCCCTTCTAAACTATCTTAGTTTGTCTTTATTTATAGGTTAATTTTAAATTTAATTTTAAGATTAGACTGCCAATGACAGGAAGATCGGTGTTCAAATCTTTCTCTCTGCACTTGGGATAGTTTTCCACCTGATAGCCATATTGTATTTTTTTTATCTCCTCTCTATAATAAAGTGGGTGGACTATCTTTAAGTACCTGGGATATGAAATCCTTAATATTAAAAAATCGAAAATTTTAAATAAAACAATATAAAAATTGAAGTTTAGGTAATTTTCTCCTAGCCCCAAGAGTGGTGATTTTTATCTATACAAATCATAGATAAAACAAAGCAAATTTGAGCGTATTGATTTTGACGGAGGATAAAAAGAAATGAATTGGTTTGGCTAAAACATAGTTTTGGAAGCATTTCATCTTAAATAAATCTAACTATTGTGCATGTTTATTTAGTACTCTCCAATTGGATTTTAAATAAGAAAATAAATATTTAAAATTAACATTAAAAAAACTTGTTTATGCCTTGCCACGTGTTATAATTTCGTTCACATACATAGACTATGTCCGTTAAAATAATTTGTTCAGGCGAAAAACATATTTGCGAAGCGGAAGAATAAGAAATTTATCTTATTTACTTTTCAGCTTTAAGAAAATGTTATCATTACCATCAATTATATTTATAAATGTACTGTTGACAAACACATGTTACACAATCATATAGAATAAAATCGAGAGTTCAAACCACACTCACCTCTGCTGAACTGGTTGTAATTGCGAATTACGTTCTCCGCATTCTTCCTGGCAATGTAGAACCATTCGGACGTGTTACTTAGATACTTGTATTCAACTGCAAGGTCCTTGACTAGTATAGGACCCTCTGGAAGTCTGTAAGCGTAGGGGCAGAACAACCAGTAATCTTTGTACTGATACTTGTCGTAGCAGTTCCCAGCCGCAAAGATGTCGTCATCAAATTCCACCATGGAGAAAACGGACGCGTGAAGAAGGTACTCCGATCGTATCACCTCGGGGTCGGCGTACTTCCAGATACGGGTAAGCATGTTGGCACGGTTTACCGCCACATCCGCTTCCACCCTGAATCTCTCTTGTGCGTATCTATCCACAACGCCTTCCCCGAGGTTCAAATCCGTTCCCGCTGTACAGTTCTCTCCAAGTAAGTGTTGAGACTCAACGATCCGCAAAAATCTCGTCACTATGTCAACGTCCCCACGCTTTGGATCCTCAACAGCAATATCCAAACCCTCGTCTATACTATCCTCTTCAAATGCATCAGATGAATCTAAATCGGTATCGTCTTTAGCAACCCCATCTTCTTCTAAATCTATTATGCCATTTTTTCTTCGATGATCCTTTTTGTTTTCACCACTATCCACATAGCTTTCGACACTGTATTCACTCTCTTTTGAAATATTGTCATTAGACTCCACGGAAGCTATAAATTTGTTCTTAACTTTGGATTTGATGGGTATGTCCTTCAAAGACCACATATGCTCCTGATCTTCCTTAGAAGTTGATACTGAGCTAAGGATGACAACCTCTGAAGAAAACGCACCAGTCGTTTTGTCCACTTCTGTCTGTGGAGTCGACTTCATCCCTTGGTTAACGATCACGGATCCACGTGCCCTTAAATTAGAGGACCTTTCCGTGACATCATTGATTACCGATGCTATAGGTGTCGTCCCTAAAAACGTGCTGGAGTAGTCATACTCCGTCGTGCTCGATAGCACTTCTGAAAAACTCCCGAGAGTTGAAGAAAGACCCGCTATCTCTTCGGAAAAAGTATCGTAACCTTCGACATCTGGCGGGACTTCATCCTCGTTAGGCTGTAGAAGCCCTACCCCACTTCTTCGACTGTATCTCGACAGACGAGTCCTAGACCGGCCGTGACGGATACCTATACGGTCTTGCTGCTGCTCAACCCCGTTTTGAGAAAGTTCCTGAACCGCTGTGGAGTGAAGGTACACCAATAAATAGCTCATCGTTTGTACAAATACAAATAATTGGAAAAATATGCTCATCATTTTGTTTAGTTAAGTTAAACCCCTATATCCTATAATAGTCCAAATAGCAATCACGCCTAATATATTTTGTTTTTTTCTTATAACTCTACATTGAGTTATTATCGTATTTTAAGATATGTATAAATAAATTTTCATATTTAAAAACAATTGCCTATTTAAAGACGGAATAAATAAATTTCAAACCATATTTTAAAAATAAGAATATTGCTCAATAAATAAAATATGAATGTAGTAGGTATGTAGTTGACATTCTGATTCACTTTAACAACTACACACAGCTCGCTAAAGGTACGGAATTATCTCAGTTTATTCCGCGTAATATTCGGCTCGCGTCACATTTCAAAGGACGCAGGATCTAAGTATGGAGCAGCGTCGCTTGAGCATTCGGCGTCACGGAACGCCACCGGTGAACTGAGAGAACCGCCAGACAGCGCGTCGTTATTTCTACGCCCAACAGGCTGACGCACGCGCGCACGATCGCAACTCCATCTGTATAGGGGTTGCTCAATCTTCTATCTTCAGCCCCTATTCATATCCACCTTCAAGCTGGTATGAGGTGTGGCTTATTTAATTTAATTTTATATCACTGCATCTTACTACATTTTCAGGTTATACGCATATATGATAATTACTTTATTGTAAAAGTAAGGAAGCATTTTAGAGATAGTCTACCCGCATTTGCACGGAAGGATAGTGGGAGATCATTAAGGGAAAACCATCCTCAGTAGACCATACTGGGATTTTAACTCTTGAGCTCCCGGTCTTTAGCAGTCTAGTGTAACATTTGAGTGGAGTTTAGACCATTCGGCCACTCATGCAGCGCAATGTTTTTAAAATTAATTTGATACGCGTGTACGCAAAAGAGATAAGTAATGTAACTATCACATACACAAAATTAAATAAGGAAAGTTAATTATTTTTTTATCATCGCGTCTTACTAACTAATCGGGCTATAAGCTTATATACTAATTACGCTAATGGTTTTAGGTATTAGGAAGGTTATATTTAAAGAAGTATACCTTCATTGGCATGGAGTGACTGGAAAACTATTTTGGTAAAAAACACCCTCGTCACACCCGACCGAGATTCAAACCTCGATTTCCCTGTCATCAGCAGTCCAGTCTACTGAGAGAGTAGCGTGTTAGGCCTTACTGCTACCAAAACGGGTAAGTATATTAATCCGGTTATTTTATTGAAAACAGGGAGAACCTTTCTAACAATTCTTCACGAGTTTGTCATTTTATAAAGCTTCAACTAATTGATGAATAGAAACAAATTGGACCATACACAAAGGTCCATTATAAACACCTCTTAAATTAATATTTTTTTATATTTGTGTAAGCTAATTTTGAGGTCTCGTTTGGCCGAAGCATAAAGATCAAACAATTTTAGACATGTTTGGTGATTTTAGACGTAATGTAAATTAAATCGGTTTTGTACCACATGTCATCAGCTATGTCAATATTAAGATTGCCAAGTTATATTTTGAAAACAGATTTGAATCTATTTTTATAAGTATATTTTACTTTATACGTTTTAGCCAAAAGGTTATTTATCTTTTTAACCAATGGAGTAGAGATGAGGAAGGTAATTTAAGGGATTTCACCCCCATCAGTAAGAGAGAGTATGGTAAAACCACCATGATGAAATATAGCCCACATAAAACTACCATCCGTAAGAACACCCTATCATGGGCGATAAATCTATTACAATAATGACGCCTTAAGTAAGGTTCCACAAACTCATGGTCCGCTGGTCGCATTCGGTTCCGCGTGCCATATTTGACTGAATCACTTATCCGCAATACTTATATATATATATTTATATCCAACCTGCAGTCATACGCACACCACAACATAATAGTTTAATATTAGTGTGAGCTGCTTTGATGGACGCATGGTCTGAGGCACTACTCTCACAATAGACTGGACTGCCGAAGAGGGGAGATCAGGGTTAGATCGCAAATTGAATGTATTGAGGGTGGTTTTCTTAAACTGTTTTTCACTCTCCCTACATAAATCTACTCCTTACTAATCCTAACACATTAGTGTAATTATAAAATCCTAACCCGAACGATAGTAAGACGCGGTTCAAGGAAATTAATGTCATAATTTTTAATAACCAAAACATAGAACAATTTCAAACTGTGTGTATTATTATTATCACTTTAAATGCTTGTTTGTGGGAATATAATTTAATAACTACTGCTCCGAGTAATTTGCAAACCCACATAAACAACTGAGAAAAATAAATACTTAGCACCGCGTCTTACAACCCGTTCGGGTTATACGCTTAAATACTACTGACTCTAATGGGTGATGAATTGGGATGGTTGAATATAGAAAAATTAACCCTCATATGCATGGAGGGAGAGTGGAAAACCATTTATGAACCCCTCAGGCCACCTGAGTGAGATTAGAATCTCAATATCACGTCATTCTCCGTAATGACCTACCATTCAGTCAAATTGGGTTAATTTGCTTTTGGATTCTGAACCAATCCAGCTAATCCATTGCTTTTTCCTATCGAAGCATGTTAAATTGCTTCTAATATGATAGAGCAAACAACCGAACGCTAAAAGATACTCATTTTTTAATTCTGTATCCTCAAATCTCATTTAGGGTTGATATTTACATGTCTCAATGTATATTTAAACTCAGGGTGTGACAAAGCGGATAGATTTAGGGCTATAGCTCACCTAACTCACATTAACTTTCCCGGAATCTAAAAGTTACGCTTTATTTTTGGTGGTACTCGAGTTTATCTACTAAATGTGTTGGATTGCTATAATAATAAACTAACTAAATAAATGGGAAACACAATTGTGGATAATTTTTAATAATAGACCTATAGCTTATTATAGTTTGAAATAAAGTTTTAAACGTCAAATAAAACGTTTTAATATACATATTTTATATATATTTAAAATAAACATGGACTAGCCGGTTCGAAGAACTTACATTAAGATAATTGAGTTTAATTTCAGTCCGAAAATCTAGCTAAGTTGGTAGCGTGTCTGCCTATTGAGTTAAGGGTCCGGGGTTCGATTCATGGTATGGCCGAAGATTTATTATTGATGAAAATATGTGTTTACCCTCTCACCTTGATAAATTGATGGGCGGGAACTGTTGTGACAGTCCTAGTTTTAAGTTAGATTATAAGGAATCTGAAGCTACGACAGGCCTAGCCAGCCGGAAGTGACAGATAATATTTTCCTTGAATAAAAATCTGCCACAGGCTAGACACAGTAATGGATTAAAAAAAAAGAGGATTGGGATTCAAACCTGAGCTAGGTGTACTAATATTTTTTATTTTCGTATATATCTATCTCGTTAGATGTATGCTGATATTCTAGACCACAAAATTAGCCTTCTTTACTCTCTTCATTATGATCACTTTTATTCGGTCAGCTATGGTTATTTCACGGTAATTTTGGAATTTTTTTGACTTTTAAAAAGTTACTTATAAAAACGTATGTATTCAACTGTCTATAAAGTTTATTTCCCTAATTTGACAAATAATGTCAATTTACATCACTTGTCTAGACTACATTAAATGTATTTCATTCGGATGAAAACGCGATTTTTTTTAAATAAATTTTTGAGTATCAGAAAATAATAATTATTAAAGTAGAGTGATAATTTGTTGAGATCCAAATCAGATTATTTTTTATACAGTTAAAATTTGATAAAGAAAGCTATACTTGTATAATAATGTGATTAAAGGTCACCGCAGATATAGTGCATTAAATCTAATGATTAGAGTCCATATCAAATTTATTTATTAATTAATGGGAGTAGATTGAACCCTTATTTTTAATAAAACCCTGTTGTCTCCATGAGTGAAGATTCAATTTTTAAGTAGATAATATCGTGGTAAACAATTAATGAAAGAAACATTAAGCTCCATATTTAAGGGCTTTGTTTGAAAATTGTTAAATGTATTGACAACATATTTCACCAAAGAATTTTTATACTTAAACCTTTGTAATAAATTTGATATTTAATTTTTTAAACTAAAATATGTTTCATAAAATTGTATCCAACATAGTTTTAGTGAGACCGACGCCATATGTAAAAGGAAATAAACGGGGATCAATTGTGTAGATTTCTACGAAAAAATTCAACAACGCGTCATATTTTCAATATTCGGCAAATATTAAAATAAAAGTGTGAATACAACATGAGGGTAATGAACTATAAAATATGGATTTTAAAAAAGGCCTACGATTTAGTTAAAATAAACACATTTTATGAAATTTTATTTGAATTTTGGATATCCAAAATACTAGCCAAATAATATGAGGTATGTTATGACTGATGCGTATGGTAGGGTACATACGCTCTTGATGTCACTTATTAGATACTTTCGAAATACATAATATGTTGAAACCAGGATATAGAATTTCCCCAATACTTTTTAATCTAGACTAAAGCATGCTATTAGGTTAATGCAAAAGAGTAGGTAAGGCTTGACATTAAACTGAACACTGAATCTATTAGGATAAGCAGACGATTTAACTTTGTTGGGTAACAAGCAGTAAGGAAGCTGTTGTAAGAAATGCAAATATTTTATTAGATGTTAATAAAGAAATAGATTTATAGTTAAACACTTAGAAGACTAATTATATGACCACAAAGAGAACACAGAATGGGAAAGATCATTTAGAGTGTACTGCAAACAACATATCTTTTGACCGGGTTAATTAGTTTAAATATGTAAAAACAATTTTTGCTAGCAATAAAGAATATTTGATTGGATGTTAGGAAAATAGTGCAGTTGGGAATTGTATGATATTACTTGGTCAGTAAGTTGTTAACATCTCACCCACTGTCAAGGAATTTTAATCCCAGAGTGTACCAAAAACAATAATTTTACCGGTTGTCCTATATGGGTTTTAAACATGGTCTCTTACCTTACAAGACGGAAAAAAAGTTTGTGTGATCGAAAACGTGGTGCTTAGAAAGATATTTTGTCCGAAAAGGGATTTGGCTAATGAATAGTGGAGGAGTAACTAATGATGAATTGCAACCCTGTACTCCATCACAAGACGTTTTTTAGGATAATGAAGTCTCATAGAATATGGGGGGGGGGGGGGGAGGATATACAGCGTGATGGGAATTCCAGAACCGTGTTGAGAGTACTGACTGGCAAACCATTGAAGAGAAACCCCTGGGAGGATCCATTAGAATAGCTCAAGAAGGGATAGGGGTTAAATGGAAATAGTCATTGGATTAAGAACCTAGCTCAAGGGGTAGGGATAGGGGGCGGTACTTTTGTAAAAGGGGGTTTGCCAATAATAATGTTGAGGGTTTTCCCAAAAAAGCCAAATAGGTAGTAACTTAGGTAATATATTATGTTTTGTTTTGGGCTTGGGGGGAACAGCTTATGCTTAATATTAGAGTCTTTAAAATGGTGACAATTGAACTTCATTTTATGAAATTTTAAAGTTCTGAAAATTAGATCAACATTTTGAGGAAAAAATTGATTACATTTTAATTTTAAAAGCATGTTTTGTTAATATACTTTAAATTTATAAGTATACATAGTTTTAAATATAATTAAAAAAATTTTATTAAATATGTTTCGACAAATAAGGACTTAAAATATGAGTGAAAACTCATTTTTTTGCCTCGCGTCTTTACTACCTGTCCTATATTATCCACATTTTACATCGATATGGTTGACGAGTAAAGTAAGATAGCAAATTGAAACCCCTATTTTTAAGTGGAGGAAAAAGTAAAATAATCATTGAGGAGGAATCTCCCCAAGTATACTAAGCAGTGATTCGAACTTTTTCTTTAAAATTTACATAAAGCAACACTTTTCTATGTCTCATTGCTTGTTATTGCTCCAAGACAAATAGCACATTCATTTCTAACACCAACTATAGCGTCTTAACAGGGGAGTTAAGGCAAAAAGATAGTGTTTTTGAATAAAAAAACTTACCAATTTGTACACAAATCTCTTCATCTAT
Source organism: Timema cristinae (assembly GCA_039000515.1). Classification (NCBI taxonomy): domain Eukaryota; kingdom Metazoa; phylum Arthropoda; class Insecta; order Phasmatodea; family Timematidae; genus Timema; species Timema cristinae. The sequence goes on from JBCFYV010011172.1 coordinate 108,825,124, forward strand.
ATTATGATAAACCTGAGAAAGCTATAGATGTAATTCAAAGTTCCGAGTATTTCAAGTTGTGGCCCAATCAAGGACGTCTTACCAAGGTTCGTAATTAAAGTGACAAATGAAAGTGAACGAAAATATTTGCTTTTACGAAAACAACGTTTTCCTTCAAGCTGGAATTTGTAATGACGAGTTTCTAAAAAAGGAGTTTATTGGTGTATAAGGTAATTCCCACGCTGAGGCAATAATATCATAAGAGTGGAAAACAAGCAAAGCGAAAAAAAAATTATTATGCCAAAAAAAGAACCGTATGATGTAGTTAAATTAACTACTTCATGATTATGTGGACTAATAATTATATAGTTACGTAAAATTACTATTAGTTTACACGTGCTAATGGTCTACAGTCTACACCATTACGTGGACTGATGATACAATATTAGTTGGCTTGTGGTTTATAACATTATATGTGTTAATAGCAAAGAGAATGAAAGCTCAATTTAAGATGGGTTTTGGTTTGGGGAAAAGACTAAGACCTCAACGACGTCGCGGATGGAAGCCAAACTAATCGTCGTGGCAAGAAGGGTAGGTTCATATCTCCCTCTGATCACTTCACTGTCGCAGTAGACACAGCAGGTGTAAAGAAATATGTCAATAATGCGAAAGCGAATAGTAAAGAATCTAGTGAAGCTCAAAGACATAATAATACACTCTAGACCATCGCTATAGGTATATAAAAGGTTGTATTTGCGTCCATTATCTACCCCCCCCCCCCCCCCCCGCCCAAAAAAACTGTTTAAGACACTGTCTATACTTGCTCTTACTGAAGTAGTTCAAGATTACATCATTTTAGCAAAGTATTTAGAAAAGATGCTTTCCCTAACGGTCAAATATTAAAATTGAGAATACGATCAATAGTCTTGATATAAATAGAGGTGAGGGCACAAATTGGTGGCGTCTAAAATAAATGGTAACGACACATTCGCACAATCTCTCGTATTATGTATTATAACTTCAAAAAGAATTTTATAAAATAGGTTTTTGAATAAAATAGCCTTAAATAAGTTTTACTCATAAAAATTAACCCATTATCTTCTTAATAACAATAATCACTCATTTTATATATAATTTTAAACCAAATTGTTCATATAAATTTAACAAAATTTAAATTCTCAAAAATAAATGATTTTTAAACAACTCTAACCAAAACATTTGTTAGAATAAAAATGCATTATTAGTCATCGTGAAAAACTATTCACAAATTAATATTTGGAATTCGATCTTCAAGGTCAATTTCCCAAATATTCAAATCTTCGGTAATTTGTTGTAAGTAAACTACCATTAAACTAATTTATTTTTAGATAAATAAATATACGTTATTATTGATATGTAAAATAGTCTCCCTATATCAATTTTAATCATATTGCTAGAGATATTTTGTTTAATGTTAAAATATTTTTGAAAAATCATCAGTAAACTACCCATAAGTGAAGTTTCTCCTCAAAACCAGTATATAGCTTTATTTGTCATGTTCATGTCAAACACGCCCACATATATACATTTTAATCAAAATCCTTATAAACATTTTCAAAATAGTTCAAATTTTCAAAACCATTCATTAGTAAATGACTATTTATCGAATTTTTATCCAAAGACAAGTATGCAGGGCCATTTACTATGTCAAACACTCCCAATATATTCATTTGGAACTAAATTGCTAATACCATTTTTTAAATATTTCAAGTTTTTTAAAAAGCAGTCTTTGATAAACAACCTCTTAATGAGTTTTTAGTCCAAAGACAAATAAACAGGGTTATTTGTAACGCCCAACACTATCAATATACTCATTTGGAACCAAATCATTAGGGCTATTTATAAAATATTTTATGCTTTTGAAAAATTACTGATCATAAAATACACTTAATTGAAGGCTAGAATTTAAAAAAATTAATTTTCTAATAAAGCCCTATAAAATCTTAATATACAATTTGAACATAATCCATTAAACCGTTTTGTATTCGTGGCCAGAGACAAACAGATAAAAATAATTGTCAAAATTTTAATTTTTTGGAGTTCCTGTTAACATAAGTGTAAAATTTCGTCATAATATATAAATTGATTTTTTCAAGTACACAATAGTTTCTTTTGATAATATTATGAGAAAGTAAAAACGTAGAGGTATAGTGTAATACTTTTATAGTTTTAATGATCTAAGACATCCACTTGAACTTTAAGATAACTTGGAGGAAAACCTATCATATATAATCATACGCGTTATCAAGAGTACGGTACTTTGTGGCCATCTATGTCCAACCTTAATAATACTTGTGCTGACGGCATAAACCAGTAAACATGTCCATGGCGCTTACATTGACAAGTCAGAATTTAAATATGACAAATTATTATTTTCCACATATCCTACTGGGTGAAGAGAATCATCGAGAGGTATGGTTTACCGGAATGATAAATCTTTCAACGTCTAATTCCATATTTAACATAGATGAACGCAATAATAAATTATATTGCGATGGTGAAGAATATATAGATTCACCGGGTACTTTATAGCTAGAAGCATTAAAAAAGATACGAAGGAAAGTCAAGATTCATGCGAAACACTTCATCAATAACGATCTTAATACCTTAAAGAGCTATATCACTTGTAATTATGCTTATTGGCTTTACTTGACCTGGAACATTCACTTTCTCTATAAGATTTCAGCCTGGTCATTCTTCTAGCTGGGTTAACCGATATATCTACCATTACATTGAATACCATACATGTGAAAGTGGTCAATGTCGAATGCAACCTCACTTGTGTAGCTTAAATCAACTGTGAACTGAGTCATACAAGTCAAGTAAGAATGTCCCTCCGGGTTTTAAGATTATAGAATCACCGATTAATATAATTTACATTCCACTCACAAAACGAGTCATGGGTCTATGTCGGTACGACTAGTCGATGAACAGGAAAATTTCTCTGACTTTAATAAAGAGACAATATCGCAACGCCTTTATCGGAAACGGGTAAGTTATGGGATTCATAATAGATAGAATACAATGACTCCCTGTCCCTCCAAAACATTGAAAAATATTTCTGAGGGCGTTAACACCTGTCCATAAGCTCAATTTACCACGCTTAGGCTACTACCTAAGAAAATATTGAATTTGCTAAATATTATGACTCCTCCACCTTTGAGAAGCCCATAAACCAGTTTCCAAATCATTCCTATGATTCACATATTCCTGCTCCTTTTACTAACGGAATGAGCTTAGAATATATCCAGCAATCTGGGCTATACACGTTACCACACATCGTTCACATCAGCATATCAGAGGAAATTAATGCTGAATATTGGTACTCTTTGAGAATCTTTAATAACGGGATACTTCATCTCTTCTCAATAGTATCTATGATATCATCCGGGATGGATATTGAGCAATAAAATATTATAAATTTTATCACCCAAAAACACAGTGTAACATAAAGGAAAAGGGGGCATGCCATCACTCCCGCTGCGAGATAATATTTTTGAATC